>JAHWFO010014826.1:1768583-2062329 GCA_023313115.1 Rhysida immarginata
TTTCTCCTTAAACGAATTGGACATTACTCACCGGACTTGACTTATGAATTCGAATTTATCAACTTGGACACTATCTTCAGTTTAATGAATCACTCAATCACGTGACGCAACGATTCCTCATTTTGCGGTGACTTGTTTGTTTCCTGAAAGCACTGAACAGAGACGAGGTGTAATTCGACGTGTGAAAGTTTGTTTTTATGTGACCTGTGTAATTTTGTTACCGTCGGTGTAACCCTGATTAACTCTAGCAAATTATTTCCTTTTCAAGGTGCGTGCCGTAAACGTTCGACATAAGTTGCCAGATACAAAACGGCCGGATTCCGACGACTTCAATAGTCAACGTTATTAATTGCCGTCAAGCGATAAAGTGCGTCATCTGTGGTATTGCTCAGCTCACAGTTCAAATGCAAGCAGCGATATAAGTGCGACGGTATAAATTTCAGTGTGTGTCAATGGGCTCGTAATTAAATAAATAAATTAGTGTTACAAAGGGTAGCAGTTTTTGTATGCCTAAAAGTGTTCCTCGTAAGTGTGTACCTACCCTTGCCAGTTGAAAATGATTTATTTTCTAAAGTGATTTTGCTTCGAAAAGTAAAAGTGTGCAAAGTGCATCTCATTCATCGCTATTGATTCACGCCGTGTAGAGTTTTATTTTTGGTGAGTGCGACGAAAAGAAAAAGGGGCGTCAGTCTCTAATGTGCGTGATTGAAGCGAAGTGAAGGCCAAGGGAGCCTTAGGCGTCACTAGCTTTGTTTGCCTTTTCATTTTCTTATAAAGCAGCAGTGTGCTTCGTCGTAGCGAGTCTACGATATCTACATCTTATTATTTGTGTGCGTCAACAACTCGACAGGAATTGCTGAAATCAACTTTTCAAGTGTATCCAGCATCCAGTCTCTTCTTCAGATTTTCGGCAGCAGCGAACTTCATCATATCGCATCAGGTGTTGCATCCAAGACGGGCAACGACCAGACGGACGAACTATTTTACTTCAAGCTCCAGTGCGGAGAAGACTTTCCACTGTGCAATCTTTAATTATTCTTACTAACTTTAAGTTTTGTTTTTGCCGAATAAAGATTTAATTGCTTTATCCAAAACTTTATCGTTCTTTCTCTTTGTCACAATCACTCTGCAAAAATCCACGTGACAGCCTTAAAGGCAGTAAAACTACTTTGGCATCTTAAAAAGGCTGGTCAAATAACTAATGTTAATTTCATTCAAAATTAAAGGGTATCAACAGTATTTGCAGTTCTGAATATCTAAATGGTCATAATTTAGATCACTTCCCTTCCGAAGGGAAGTAAAGCCGTTTGTACCGTGTACTCGTTTGCCGGCTGCACGTTAAAGAAGTGAGGCACCGTGTACTCCCTTGCGAGGCAAAATTTGCGGCCCCTATAACGCCGTCCTGAAATGACTATGGCAGTTGAAAAGGACGTTAATACCATACAAACCAACCAAACCAATCATAATTTGCTATGAGATGGGCTATATGCTATATACAATAAATAACTATGATTTACTACCTACCTCATGTACAGGTTAAGTTCACAAATTTTCAAGACTGAATTTTCCCTGAGTAGGGGAGGGCGCGCAGGCCGGTTCCACTGATAGGGTAAAGTAGCTAACCGACAGCACCAGCGGCAGTTACTTCCGAGACGCTAGTATGAGCTGATCGCTAGTGGCGTGTCAGTGACCCCTGTCGAAAACTCGGAGAGTGCGTCAAAAATGCAGAGTCGAAAATGCTCCGGCGTTTGAAAGATCGAGTCCGCCGCGTCCACCAGGAGATCAAAGACGTAGAGTTCTTCATCACGACAGTGCGCCCTCTCACACGTCGTTCAACGTGGCAACACTGTCCTAGCCACCCTATCCTAGCCACCCTACAGCTCCGACCTAGCTCCCAGCAACTTCTTTCTGTTCCCCCGAATTAAGGGAAGCGATTCGACCTGAAAGGGAAGCGATTCGACAGGATTCCAGCGGTCCAGGCAGCTTCGACGAGATCCCTTGATAACCTTCCGTGCGAAGAGTTCCAGGGAACCTATGAACAATGGAAAAAAAGCTGGCAGCGTTGTGTTGATGCCCAAGGGTCATATTTCGAAGACTTTTTAGTTCGCTGTACAAAAATATTTAATAATTTTTTTCTTCTGAGATCTTTCTTGAAACTTTGTGAACGCACCCTGTATATGCAAACGTCCTTGGAACTTAATGGAATATGCTGTAAAATTCTTTTAGATTTTTGGTTTGGTTTGGTTTGTTTACTATTAATGTCCTTTTCAACTGCCATGGTCATTTCAGGACGGCGTTATAGGGGCCGCAAATTTTGCCTCGCAAGGGTTCTTTAACGTGCAGCCGGCAAACGACTACACGGGACCAACGGCTTTACTTCCCTTCCGAAGGAAGTGCGTGATCTCAGGATTTTCCCCCTGAAAAAATCCTCGTTGTCCTCGGCCGGGGTCGAACCCGCATCCTCGGGCATCAGAGGCGATCACGCAACCACTGAGGCCGATTTTAGATTTTTGAGAGAGAGAGAGAGAGAGAGAGAGAGATTGGGGTTGAGCGTTTTTCTGGTGTTTATGCTTATTTTAGACTAGAGTACTCGGCCAACCTATTGTGGTGGAAACAGAAAGCAGAAGCCGGAATGGTATAGCAACTCTCTCCCTCCTTACTCCATATATAGTTTAGGGAGTACACCCGTTTCCCTCCCTTGGTTGTTACAATAAGACATGAAACGTATCTAACTTTTCTAAGTATATTGCAAGGAATGAGCAGGCTAAATTTCACTTTCCCACCTTTATGAAAGTGGGACAATTAGTGATGAGTCTGTGGGGGCCTTTTATACAGACTTAAAGCAAAGCAAACAACGACGTCAAAATCTGCTTAACGCTGGCAAAAATCCTGTTCAGCCAACACCTTGAAAGAAAGCCTGCACACTGAAACGTCATGCATTGTTACATACTTTAGGGCTTATTATTGGTAGAAATATAGCCTAATGATGAAAAATCTGTCCAGTCTAGTTTCCAAATGTTGTCTAAGTTCGATGCTACAGGCAAATCCTCTGTTTACTATTGCAATCATAACAGAGACATAAATTCGTTTATTAAATTGGAGGAATTTTAATGAGAAATTTAATTTTCAAGTCATATTTACTACACGTTTTTCTAGTTTTTTTCTTTTCAAAAAGAAAAAAAAACAAGAAAATAAAATAATCGTGAGCTTATATGAATTAAGGTTGTTTAACGCAACTCTTCTACAAAATAGTTTGAAATAAAAAAGGAGTTTGCCATATTAGAAAATTTGATGAATGATTTTCATTATATTCCCTAAATTAGATGAAATAAGATCTTTTTTTAAAAAAATTATTCGGGCCTATAAAAATTTTTTTATTCTTGCTATTATTAATAGCAAATTGCAGACATACCTTTTTTGCAGTCATATAAAATGCGATGAAGAAAACCGTAAAGGAAGCTTTTGATAACGAAGTGTCGTTAACAAAACTCAATAGCAAAACATTACCTAAATAGATCCAGAAAAGAGAAAATCTAGCTGAACGCTTGGCGCGCTGCTGTCGTTATCAATTTTTATGACGTCGATCTGGCAACAGCTACAACAATGAAACCGAGTGGACCAACGCGTGACCACCGAGGGACAAGGCCTGAGCCATAACCAACACCACCTAAAGAGAAAGCCTGAGCGCGGAAACGTCATACATTGTTAAAACGTCATAGGTAGTCATCTCGTAGCCCACGCTGTTAATCCGAGGCTAACGAGAAAGACAGGCTCCGGCACTGAAAAGTCACCTGACCAAGATAGGTCTATTAACAATGTAACTTTCATTGTTTCCATCTTGCTTTTTAACAATCAGTTTTTTTCCTTTGTTGGAAACAATGAAGGTTGGATTGTTAATAGCCCTATCTTGGTCAGGTGACTTTTCAGTGCCGGAGCCTGTATTTCTCGTTAGCCTCGTTGTTAATCATCATTAGAAGGGTATTGTTATTCGTATTTCCTACCAATAATTTTTTTAATTTTATTTTTTTCATTTAATTTAAATTATTATTAAAGGAAAATACAATGGTGCCGACCGGGGACCGGTATGGTACAAGACCGACGAGTTAGGTCCCGGGGGCAACAGGAATAAATACAATATAGAAACATACAGTTAGTATCGGCGGGTAAAAGAAAAACAGTATTTTTTAAGGATTAACAAAACAAATCAAATAAAATTAAGACTATAATAATAAGAGAGTACTTAAATTGATCGCTCTAATTATATAAAAAAAAAACCGTACTGAGTCAATTGTCGAGAATAAATAATTAAATAAATACTTAATTTATAATATAAAGTTTGGTAAATGTAATTACATGAAGGTGATCTTAACGTGGATCAAAATAACCAATCTTAAACCCGGTAATGATACGATCCAAGCGAAGGAATGTTGCTGCTAATAAAGAAACTCAATAGAAACCGAAGCCAACAGTAAATAGGTGAGTATGATGACAAATTAAAGGGTGTTATTGGAAAATATGAAAATTTTTAACGCTTTTCTAAAGGCCTGTTAGAGGGGCAGAGAGCGAATATCTAAGGGTAACTGAGACCAGTATTTAATACCGATAAAAGAAATACATCTTCCTTGGTAATTATTTCTAATTAAGGGTAGTCGATTATCACCAGCTATGCGGGCTGATAGGTGTGGATATGCTGATGTAATCTTATATTAAGAGGAGAAGATAGGGTCAATTGGAAATTTATGGCTTTATATATGAAAGAACATAATTGAAAGAAATAAATCTGGTGAACGGTTAGAATACGCAATGACGCAAAATGCTGAGAGACTGGTGTTAAGTCTTAAATTAGTCCTCAGGTGTTGGCTCAGGCCTTGTCTTTCGGTGGTCACGACCAACGCCACCTAAAAACACAAAGCCTGCTTACTGCGTCATCAACCCAACCTTGTTAGAATCAGTGTTTTTTCGTTTATTGTAAACAATGAAGGTTGAATTGTCAGCCCTCGTTTGATGACGCAGCCATCAGGCAGTGAGGAGGCCTTGTTTTTTAGGTGGCGTTGACTGGACAGACTTTTCATCATTAGGCTGTGGTAGAAATACGATTAACAATGCCTTTTTATTAAGGCACTATTTATGATGATGTAACAATGTATGACGTTTCAGTGCGCAGGATTTCTTTCTAGAAGGTTCAGCCATAGCAACACCACCTCTACTCAAAGCCTGAGCGCGAAAATTTCATACATTGTTACATCATCATACGGAGTCATGTTTAATCGTATTTCTGCCAATAATAAGCCCTCAAGATTTGTGTAGAGGTGGTGTTGGCCATAGCCACCTCAAAAAAAATGTAGTTTTTTATATTTATGTACGAGGGCTGTTCAAAAAGTTCCAGGACTGATTTTTTTTAAATATATTGTGAACACTTACGACTTATTCCACGTGATCTCCTTCAAAGTACTCTCCCCCCTGCTGTAACAACGCCACCTAAAAAACAAAGCCTGGTCACTGCGTCATCACACCTGGGCTGACAATTCAACTTTCATTGTTTACAACAAACGAAAAAGCACCCGTTGTAATCAGCGTTTTTTCGTTTGTTGTAAACAATGAACGTTGGATTGTCAGCCCTGGTTTGATGACGCAGTCCACAGGCAGTGAGAAGGTTTTGTTTTTTAGGTGGCGTTGGCTGTAACCACTTTTCCCAGCGTCGTTAACACTGTAAACAATGTAACAATCCTGATCACAACAATTAAACTAATCATAATATCACACATTTTATTAGATTACATTGTTTTTTTTATTATTATATCTTCCATTCATTCAAAAAACTTTATTACTGAAGATGGGAAAAAAATCCCGAAAACGTTATTTAATATATTTCAAGTTAGTCATCTACTTGTTACGAATCATCGAACTTTCATCATAGACCTTCTTCATCTGTAACTGTGTGCCTCCCTGTGTTCGTGTACATTTCTTCACTAGATCTTCGTTTCTTCTGTGTTTCTTCTGTGTTTCTTCTGTATTTCATCTGAGTTTCTCCACAAGACCTTTGTTTCATTTGTGTTTTCGTCCTTCAACATTTACTTTATCAACTGCGTGACTTTTTTTATTGTTTTATAGTATTTATTTTAATTTATTTGTTTTCTTTTAATTAAAGGAGTTTTATTTATTTTAATTAATATATAATTAATATATATTAATAATCACCAATTAATTAATGTTATATTTAAAAAACTATAAAAAGTTCAAAATGTTTTGCTTAATGGTCTTACAGAAACTTTTATATCTCCAGGGAAACTAAGGCTAGACAATGTGGTTGATTTAATTTTTAATCCTTTGACTACACTAACTTCCAAGATAAAAACTAATATTGGACCTGTATTCTTTTTAATTTTAATAATGTCTGCTATAAGGGTTGATGATTTTTAAATTAATGATGTTCTACTGCATTGAAAAAGGGCGCTATACAAAAATTCTTCCATTAGAGACTAACTTAACAAAAATCCTTCCAATAGAATAATCAGTATATGAGGTTGATTATTTTGGTGTTTTATCAAGCTTATGTTTTGAAATATGACTGGAATATTTAATGGTTTAATTTTAATCATATGTAGCTCGTTTCGGCTTCTTAAGAAGGGTTAACAACAGTAAATCTGCTTAATTAAATTATCATTCGCTTGGGCTTTTATAAATTTTAGATGAAACTAATAAAAGGAAAACCGGAAAAAGAATTAAAAAGGATTCTATAATTTTACTCTCCACAGATATCTTTCTTTTAATTACACCCGTGTTATAGGAAAGACTAATGAAAAATAGATTAGAAAAGGAGATAGATGTGTTTAAGCGATTCCATTCTACCGCCCTCTCTTTCTCTCTCTCTCTTTAATGAGGAACTCTTTTGAACCGGCGCGAGAATTAATTTGCGACGGTACAGAGAAGGAAGTTCGCGGCGGGGAACCTTTTGCCCAACTGGCCATTCATTTCACTCAAGTCAACCACGGAACATCTCATTACGGAATCTTTTTACAGTAGATTTACCCGAGATAGAATTTTCTTTCACACCCGTGCTCTTCTAAAGAAAGGGAAAAAATATCACATTGTGTGGAGAAATTTTTCTTTTGAGATAGGGAGATTGGAGAAAATTACAAATCCCTCAAAAAAAGATTTCTGCAGCCCCTTTACAGTCCAGAGGGGAAGCATAAATGTTAAGAGCGAAACCATAAGATAGTAGTTTTACTCAAAGTAAACCTAAAACATACTTAAAGCATGATAATATTTCTGATGAAAAACGTTTAAATCTTCTTATGTACGACAAGTATTACGTTAGTAAATATTATATAAACCATTCATCTATTATATAAGAATTTATAATATTAATAAGCAAATGTTAATAAGAAAGTGTAATTGAACATGCATTGTACGCTCTAGGGAAACGTGTTGCTGAACGCATTCCATCAACAGCATATCGCGCAGCTGCGCGGGGGAATGATAAGGCCTACCGAACGCTCTTTGTCATCCACAAACAGCTGAATGGTATCCTAGGTTTCCTACAGCTCAGACAGGTTTAGGAAGCAACATTGCTACCATCTTCATATTTTGGCTTTTTTTATGTTGAGATGATCTTCTGTATTCTCCATCCAAGTTTAGTACTGATCGGACAACCAGAACACTTCATTCTTGAAAAACCCTTTATTATGTATACCAGTGTATTTACGAATGCTCTACTTGTCTTAAGGAAGACAACTGAAAAACATCAGGCTGATAACCCTCTGTCATTTCCAGGTAAAAAAAAAATCTCAAAAAAAATTAAAAAGAAAAAAAAACTTAAGCGGGTTTTTGAAATCCAAACACTCATTCCTTAAATATTTTCAATTTACTGGTATTAGCAAAGTGTTGAATGAAATATGCAACTGCCCATGTGCTTGAGTTAATTCAATTTTGCTTGAAGTCCAAAATACTCCATGAGAATAGTTGAAGGTTAAACCTTGTAATATTTTGGTATAAAAAATATCCATTCACAACTCATTCATTAATTAAATTGTTAACAAATGAAGATAAGAAACCCCTATTCTACAAAAATGATTTAAAAAAAGAAAACTCAATAGTGGAATAGTGTTTTTTCTTATATACTTTTGTTTTTATCCTAATGTCCATAGTTTTGGCTGTCTTATATTTCTACAATTAAATTACTTGTTTTTGGTTTGTTTGTTTTTTGAATTTACGTGAATTTAAAAATTTTGTAAATGATCAAAAAAGACACACACAAATAAATTCAACGGAGTCCTTGAAACGATTTCGATTCAGAAACAAATATAACAATTAACATAAAAATTCGTTCTCTCTGTTTTGCAACATTGCCATGATAACATTCATGAAAAACAGCCAGATTTATGAGGACCGGATATTTGCTCCTTTTCGATCACGATAAAGACCCTTGCTCATTCATCACTGTTGCGAATTATTGACCACACACTTTAATGACGAGCACCGACCCCAATTCGAAATTTCTGTTCCAATAGCTCCAAATGATCATTTTCTTCTCTTTAAGGGCAGAATGTAGTCTGAAAGAGAAACGTCTGCAAATTAGTATTATTTAAAAAAATTTGTTTTAAATAATTGTCTTGCAATTATTTTTTTTTAAATGGCAGGGAAAAAAATATCACTAGAAACGACAGAATAATATGTTAATTAAGGAATGACATAACAAAGTACCGAAAGGCTAAACTAAACCATTCGCAGAACCATAATTTTCAACCGCCTTATGTTAACATTGTAAGTTTCTAATGGACCATAATGATACCATTAAACCACGTACCTTTGAACCAATTTGGATTATCATTAATTTTACCTTATATTCATTTATGATACAACTTGTACATCATTCCAAATTGTTTGATATACTACATGCTATATCTTAGCATTGAAAGTTCCAATGAACCATAATGGTTCCACTAAACCAGGTTCCTTGGAACCAATTTCGACTATCATTAATTTTACTTTATATTCATTCATGATACATCATTCCAATTTGCTTGATATATTACATGCCATATCTTATTTAAAATTTTTGAGGGTGTCATAAGGGTACCATTAGAGCACGTGCCATTGTTTCGATTACAACCATTTTCAAAATGGTTCATTCCCGGAACCATATTTATCAATTGGCGAAATAGTAATTAATTTCCGCTTCTATCTCGTCATTACGATTTGTTTGATATATTACGGGTGTCCCAAAAATGACTGATGGATTTTGAAAATCAATAAAAAAAAGACGGAATGTATCGTTTGCAGCCTTATGCTTAGGAAATCAGGGAATTTTATCCCACCAAATTTCAAATTTAGTTAACATTTTCACCCACAGCATTTTCATCATTAATTTAACGTTATATTCATTTATGACACATCATTCCAAGCCGTTTTATGTATTACATGCCATATTTTAGCATTGAAAGTTCCAATGAACCATAGGGTTCCACTAAACCAGGTTCCTTGAAACCAATTTCGACTATCATAAATTTTACGTTAAATTCATTCATGACACATCATTCCAAGCCATTTGATATATTACATGCCATATTTAGCATTTAAAGTTCCAATGAACCATTATGGTTCCACTAAACCAGGTGTCTTTGAACCAATTTCGCCTATCAATATTTTTACGTTATATTCATTCATGACACACCATCCCAATTTGTTTGATATACACTGAGTTAGCAAAACTCATGGGATAGCAAGCACATTGATTGATGGGCATGGCTCACGAATTCACAGGGGTAACGGATTCTGGGAATGGACCATTAGACGTTGTGGGAAGAGCTTGGATAAGTGATTAATCAGAAATGGCACGTCGTCGCGAGTTGACGTCTTTTGAACGGGGTATGATAGTAGGTGCCCGACGCATGGGATGTTCCATTTCGGCAGTGGTGCAGGAATTTGGCTTTCCCTCTCAGCTGTCTCCAGTGTGTATCGGGAATGGCTGGATGAAGGCATCACAGTCCACAACAGGCACCATACCGGGCGTCCAGCTGCCCTGAATGATCATGACCGGCGACACCTGGGACGAATGATTCAGAGACAGGAGCACAACAGTGCAGCAAATCACAGACCAGTTCAATACTGGCCGCACTAGAAACGTCTCTCGGTGGACAATCCGTCGGAATCTGCATGCCCTCAGGTTTGGCAGCCGTCGCCAACAGGATCCCGCATGCTAACAGGTGGTGGTGCAGGGTGGTGGGGCGTCAGTGATGGTCTGGGATGCATTTTCCTGGTTTGGAATGGGCCCTCTGGTTATCCTGGACCAAACGTTGAATGGTCCACGGTATCGTCAACTCATCGGAGACCATCTGCACCCGTTATTGACATTTCAACACCCTGACGACGTAGCAGTCTTTCAAGATGACAATGCTCCACCACATCGCTCCAATGTCGTCCGCGAATGGTTCGAGGAGCATGCAGGAGAGGTCCAACGACTGAGCTGGCCAGCCCGGAGTCCTGACATGAATCCATCGAGCATATCTGGGATGCTGTTGAAGTCAGGCACTGGATCATCCGCCCACGAACGGGCAGCAACTATCTTCGGCTCTGCAGACTATCTGGTGTCAACTGCCTCCAGAAGTGTACCAGGGACTTGCAGACTCACTACCACGCCGTATTGCTGCACTCCACAGGGCCAGAGGTGGCCCGACCAGATATTAAGTAACTATCCCATGAGTTTTGCTAACTCAGTGTATTACATGCCATGTCTTATCATTGAAAATTTTTGAGGGTGTCATAAGGGTACCATTAGAGCACGTGCCATTGTTTCCATTACAACCATTTTCAAAATGGTTCATTCCCGGAACCATATTTATCAATTGGCGAAAATATTATTTTATACCCGCTTCTATCTCGTCAATGTGATTTGTTTGATATATTACTTAATATATCTTCCCATTGAAAATTGCTTGGCGGGAAAATAGAGGCACCATTTGTGCACAAGCCAATGGACCGATTTATATAATAATTGTGATTGGTTCTTGCAATGAACCATATCCAGTGACTGACGAAAAGAGATTTTGAAAATCTTTCATAGCCTAGGAGGAGTTAGAGTTACAGACAGACAGACAGACAAACACGTTTCTCCACACTGATAGCATAAAGCACCTTTCGGCACTTAATAACTGTTAATTAGTATCTATGTTTTCTTACAATACTGGGTTAAGTATAAAGCACACGCTGAACCTAAAAATCAGTTATTTAGATAAGAGAACACAATGGTTATTATGCTTATTTTTTATGGTCCAATTTTATATTTATTTCACTGGATAATTAATTTAATGCACTTTTAGAGATAATATCTAGGATTGATGGAGCGAAACCATACAATTTATAGCTTACATCGAACTGAAGAGCAAGTTTGCCTCGCGTATTTTATTGACGGAAAATAAGTAGTTATTAAAGACCACCGAATGTTATTAAAAGCACGGCTGTCAGTAAAAATTTATTTACATACGGCAGGATTTATTCAATTGTAGATTTTAATTTTTGTTAAGCAAGACAAGGGGCGAATAATTTCTGTAAGTTGCAAATACCGTCAATAGCGAATTTGCAAATGTGAATCTGCTTTAGACTTGGTAGGCGATAACCAGCATAAAAGGCATTTACAAGAGATATTAATACAAATCATTGGTTACAATAACGTCAATGATTCGGGCTGAAAAGGCAAGAGGCTAAAAAGACGTTTTGTAAATCATGGATGTTCACGAAGACATTCCGAAGACTTGATCTGCTGGCAATACATCTTACGTTGCCTGACTGCGCGTTGCTGAATGTGAGATTGTTTATGTTCACCAGTCCAAAGCAGCTGTTAGTCTTCGTGAATTTAGAATTCGCCACAAGATACCGTTATCAGTTAGTACATTAAAACTCATGATTCAGAACTTTGAATTCCCCCTACTAAGCTTGATACAATTTCTCCGATTTTTCAGTTTAATTATAAATACCCTGAATATTAACTGAGAATATAGGATGGGTTCATACGAAACATAAAATATCAATTGTGAGTGGTCACGCGAAAACGGACATGAAGGGAAAATCACGTTTAAAGTTTGAAGACGGGTACGAACATGGTATACAGCTTTTCCGGTGATGCTATTTATACATGAATTTATACCAGTGGGCGATGTAAACAACCAGGGCATACCATACGTTCATGAAAACAAAAACATTAATTCAACGTGTGCGCTGTATAAGAATCAACTGAAACTGAAGTGAGTGAGAAAAATAATTAATATAAAAAATTGCTCAGTATAATAATGTTCTATTTAGACTAAAATAAAATTGAAAGTCCAACGAGTGTAAATCATCAAAAGAAAAGCAAAAAACAGTTTCCAATCTCTTCAGGTCCTTTTTTTGCGTGACCACTCTCAATTGTGGCATATTTTAAGGAAGTTTCTGTACTCCAACAAGCGAATCATGAGGACTGACAGTCACTGGAGTAAAATTTACCATCATACTAAGGTTGCTGTTAAATGCATTACTGTTAAATTGGTGGCCCTTATACGAGGGCGTAGCCAGGATTTATTTTAGGGATGGGGCAAGTCAATACAAAAAAATTAGGTGGAAACGTGCACCAAATACCAGCTCCATTTTTGCTGAATAAAGCCAATACCCAATATTCCAAAGATTCGCTATGTACAGGGTGAGTCAAAAGTCGCAGTACACTCTGTTTTTTCGAAAAACTTGCAGGAATTGGGAATTCTGAATATTCCAGTAAGGTATGGGTGGGGAGGTCTATCTTTTACGGTATGTACCGAACATGGCCGCCATCTTGAAATTGGCCATCTTCAATCTAAGTCAGTTTTTTAAATGGAAAGGGGTTCGTGTTTATATATCAAATAACATCAGCATTTTCTGATAATTTCATTCCTGTAAACAGATTTGAAGTAGCAGTTATGGTTCAAAAGTTACAACACATTTTGTTTCATTTTGTAGCAGGTAACTGAAAATGGCTGTGACCACGGATGAGAGAATTGAGGTCATTTTGATGTCTGGAGAACGAAGTTTCCGTGTCATAGCTGCAGATTCTAACAACCCAAAAAGACCTCCAATTTCACACAACACTGTCAGGTGCTTAATCAAGAAATTCCGAGAAACTGGGACTGTGGTTGACAAGGCAGGGAGTGGCCGTCCAATAAGTGCTACTGACGAGACAACTTCAACAATCGTTTTGGCGTCCTTCGTCAAGAGCACACGACGTTTGTCAGCAGAATGTGGAATCAGCCAATCATCGATCAGTGGTTAGATGTTAAATTTCCTGGTCATCCGATTGGCCGACGTGGTGCTGTGGAATGGCTACCCAAATCACCTGATCTCACACCCTTGACTTTTATCTGTGGGATCATTTAAAGGTACTCGTATATGCAGAGAAAATCATAAGCAGACACCTTCTCCAGCAACGCATTGAAGAAGCGTGTGCCAGCATTTCTACGGAAATCCTTCTGCGAGTACAGGACGATTGGATTCAGTGCCTTCAAATGTGCCTTGACCAAGAGGGACACCATGTTGAACACATTAAATGACTGTCCTTTATGGAGAACAGTCCACCCTGTAATTCAAACAAAATGTGTTGGAAACTTTTGAAGCATAACTGCTACTTCAAATCTACTTACAGGAATGAAATTGTCAGAAAATGCTGATGTTATTTGATATATCACACGACCCTTCCCATGTAAAAAAATTGACTTAGATTCAAGATGTGCGATTTCAAGATGGCGGCCACGTTCGATACATACCGTAAAAGATAGACCACCTCACCCATACTTTACTGGAATATTCAGATTTCCCAATTCCTGCAAGGTTTTTGAAAGAACTGGGTGTACTGCGACTTTTGACTCATCCTGTAGAGTTCTCACACGGCAAAGAGTTCACTTTATCGCGCTCAATAGGTAGGGAGAGGTAGGGATTTTTTTAATGCTCACTGCACTTCAACAGTAGGCTGCAATGAGCGGTTGCGAGCAGCCTTTAGTGAAAAACAGCAGTTTACTATCTCTATACTTGCTCATTCACTGATGTCTCTCCTTACGGTACATTTCAGAATGGAAACACTAACGTTGGAACAGCCTATGTTTATCGTAAAGAAATTTTACGAAAATGCTGGAAGTAATGCTCTGGTGAGACGCTTATTCAACAGAACATTTGGTCCAAGTACAGCACCAACCGAAATAACCATTGCACGTACTGCAATTTCCAGAGAAATTCGTGCAGTCGAAAATGATGTTTTTCAGAGAGTCACATGGAAATCAATTCAAGGCTCTACACATTGAATGCAGCAGATGGAATCACTTTGAAAACTTTCTGCAATAAATTGTCTGTTATAGCATAAATATGATAACAAGAATCTATAACCTCTTATTATGTGGTAGTAGACAAAAACTTT
This sequence comes from Rhysida immarginata, assembly GCA_023313115.1. Taxonomy (NCBI): domain Eukaryota; kingdom Metazoa; phylum Arthropoda; class Chilopoda; order Scolopendromorpha; family Scolopendridae; genus Rhysida; species Rhysida immarginata. Next base: position 1,782,991 of record JAHWFO010014826.1, read on the forward strand.
CTAACACCTTTTTTGCGCCACCCGGCATCTGTATATAGGTTTAATTGGCTTAGGAGGGGAGCAAATAGCTAGGTCCATGAGAATTTAATGCGAATTTAATTTTCCTCAGAAGAATCGTAATATTTTCTTGTAAGCATGAAATAAATAAAAAACCTGTGCAACGAGACTAAGGCAGCCGCTGATTGGCTGATGAACTTAGTCAAAGTCATTACCATGTGATCTATTACAGGAGAAGCTACTCTCACGACTTGTATGTGGGACTATAAGTGCGTATTATTATCTTCTGATTCTGCTGCTTGCTGTATCGGAGAGTTAGATGCATAAAAATTTGGTCGGATACATACAAAAGGAAATTTTTCGTGAAATTTCAAAGGTTTATTAGTTTTTATGTATTAAAATAAATTTGAGTTGGAGTGGACGAAAACATAGATCCATCACCCGTTAATTGTGGGCCAAAAACATAATTGTTTATAAATTGAAAGCAATTGTATTTACAAAATACAACTTTCATTTATAATTTGATCAATTTTTGATCAATTTATACAGGCCTTTTTCCAAATTTGATAATGATGGAAAATAATATTAGTAAATAGTAAACTTAGAAAAACTGAAAACTGCTCAGATTTTCCACAAAATTTAAAAAAAGTTTCATCTTTTTTGACTCTGCAATTTCATCGTATAATTAGTACTGTGATATAATAAACTTTACATTAAGATTTTAATAATCTTTTGAAGTAGTTTTGAAAAAAGAGGAAATTATTCGCTAGTATACCTAGAATGTTCAGAAAAAGACTGAGAATTTTTTTCCCTCAAAGATGAGTGGGAGTTATGCAATGTATAAGATTCTTAATGAGGTTAGAACAGATTTTTTCTGCTACAGAGACCTAATGACAAAATGATCCTATTAAAAGAAAAAGCATATGTCTTTGCATAAAGTGTCTTTATATTATTTTTAAATGTTCATATTTATTGAATTTAAATACAATTTTTCCTGATAAAGCATAGAGAAACGAAACAAATTTCACAATGAAAAAGCCAGGTCAAAAATGGAATTTTCTTCCATTTTTTTTATTTTCATTTCATTTCGCTCTTGCCTCCATATAAATTCCCTTCCAACACAGAACCTGGAAACGGTATACTGGGTTAAATACGATTAGAGTGTGCCGTTTCCGCAGCACTTCCTTCTAACAACTTGTAACACCTTGTAAGACTGGAATTTGCATTTTGTATTCGTCTTCTTCAAACCTTAAGAGACCTTGTGCTGTAGCTAGGTAGGGTAGGATGAGAATGAATGGTACTGGGGGACGAATGGTACAAAGGTATTAATTGAAAAAAATACTGCAAATTTTAGTTTCATATTCAGTAAATATATAACAACAGACGTCTTCATTATTCCTATCTATTAAATATTTCTTTGTCTTCAGCCATTTAAAAATTGGTACCATATGTTGGTTTTGAGTTCCAAAAGTAACTTTCCATTTTCTAATTCAAGCAGTTTTACCATATTCAGAACTGCATTGTTTCCCTCTTTCAGGCACACGGACATACACCTACTCGCCTACACATTCAAATACATACTCCACAAAGCATGCACATACACTGAACAAACGTATACATATATTTTATAGTTGCCGCCACGTAAGTTGAACGATCTTTTTGACATGCGCAGTAAGTCTTCTCATCAATATGCTTTGTCTGGATTTTACCCATGATGCACTTGTTCTACTATAGAAATGGTGGAGATATCGTTGAAACGTGGAAAGCCTATTAAAAGTCATAATATAAAACAAATTGCCTTCGAGTCGACTATTCTGCGTCATTTATTAATTTATTAATTTCATTTATCTATTTAAAAGAAAAACGAAAATAGAAACTACATATAAATACAAAAACAATGTTTCGAAAACGAAAGCGGACGTTTCATGGAATAGCTAAGCGATTTACTTCCCGTTAACGTTTATTGGCTGGCATTAGAAATGACGTCATCCTGTCGTTCAACTTAGGTGGCGGCAGCTATAGGAAGATACTTGTTCACAAGTCTTTATTATCATGATTCATGCCAAAACTTTCTTTAATTCAATCTTTTATAAAATACCAACAATATTACTGAATTCTATATATCTGTCTGTTCTGTTCCTGTGTGTTTCCCATGAGTAATGTAATTAATGAAAAGTTGTAGAAAATGAGTTCTAACATGGAAAGAAAGCGGACCCATGTCCAAATAATATATTTTCTTCCTCTACATATGAGGAATATTTCCTGAAAGTTTGGCCGTACCTTTTTGTTGCATACTTTATATAGTAGACTCACAAATTTGAAAAAAAAATTCAAAATTGGACCAATCGTTATGGAGACATACCAACAGAATGATATGAAATGCGTATTTACTCCAATATTCAATATGTCATTATAATAATGTAAACTCTAGGGCGATAAGGTCCAATTTATCAACTCAAAAAATGAGAGCCATTTTACAACAGTGGTATGAAACATAACATATTCTCATTGTTAAATAGGGGACACAAGGGATAGTTGATACATTTTTCAGTTTTTAATTTTTCTAATTTTTTTGTAAAACTTTAGAAATTCCAAAACAGTTTGAAATAAGAGCTAATTCTTTCGTTTATTTTTTAATGGGCAATAGTCATTTTGATGCATGAAGCCTATTGTCCGTACAAATGTTTTATTCGACTATGTGAAGTTGTATCATTGTGTCCCATGTTGAGGTAAGTTGAGACTGTAATATCTTAGTAGAAAATAATGCTCAATTCAGTTTAGAAAATTCACTAACTTTCTGAGATAATAAACAAATAAACCAAAACTGGAATAAAGGACATTTTAAAATTAATTAAATTGAAATTTGAGCTCCATAAGCCTTTACTTGAACAACCTGGAATTAAAGGTTTCTGTTGTTAATTGAAATGAAGAAATGGTCTGAATTTACCTTTAATCTAAATATTTTGTTCAGCACAGGATATCCCTTATATTCCACTTGTTGCAGGTGTACATAGTGTATGAAACTATCCCATGAGAAATGTCTCAACTTGCCTCACTTGACGCCATTACGGTTTCGTCTTCTGTATAAAACCTCGCGGCCAGTACGAAAAGAAAAGAAAGTAGCCAAATTTACTCACGTTTCCACTCTCAGGCTATTTATTCTGAAGAAATTTCTATGTATACGTACAAGGCATTTTGAGACTAGAACAGCTACATGGAAATTTACTTCGTACTGGTTAAACACAACAACAAGCTCTTTCGTCTCTTGCGGTGTAATTAAAAAAAAAAAACGAGCACACACTCAAAAAATGAAGAAGCGTTTCATTAGAATTAAAAAACGGTTTCGCTATATTCTGTTTTATGATTTCACGCTTTATTCTCAGGCACCCACTTATATACCCTCAGAATCTTATACACTATTCGTTCATTCACAAATTTTGTGCTTATTTAAACATATCTATTTGCACATTTCACTCAAACATGCTCATACAAAATCTAATTTCCTCACCCATCCATGACACCGTACTCATATACCCCATTCAAATTTTAACCTTTTTAAGTATTCATGTTCATTTTGGTAATGATAGCTTGCGCATTCTCATCTGGTTTTTATCTGAAGCTTTTTACATTACCATTTTTTATTTTACCTTTATAGGGAGTAGAGCTATTTTTATTTTTTTATACTTCTATCATCACACTGACAAAAAAATAAATGTTAAAATTCCCTGGACAGAGGACTATAGTGCTTTCGAACCAGTGTCAACAGAACTGAACGCAACGTAGACACTGTAGATCAAAGTTTCCAAAGGGAAAGCAGTTTTGATTGGGCAGCAAGTTTTGCCTTTACCCCTTACACGTAACCCCTTCTCTAGCGTGACGGCTTCTGCCAGGATTTCCATCAAATACTCGCTTCTGTTTTCCCTCCCCTCCGTCAACTGTCTCTGTTCCCCTTATTCCCTGCTCTCCCATTTTTCGTCTTCAAAGTTGCTATCGATTTCATGTCACGAATTCAAAAGCTTTGCCAAAATACGGCTGGGCTTTTTAAGACTCACTGCATTTATACGACAGCAGTTTTTTAAGCATCCTTTTTTGACCTGAAAGCAAACGACATTGTCACTTGTTTTGCTACGCGCTGACCAGTCACCCTTATTGCTTATTCAGTCTTAAATTTGATTTTAAATTCAAAATAAAATTTAAATATTTCAACATGAATATTTCAACATTTCTATAAGTTCTATGACAGTTAAATTGGATCACTGTCTAAACCCGTTGGAAGAAGGGGACAAATTTTATTTATGTTCTTTACATTTCGTTCCTTTCTTAACAATCAATAATAATATTCTACGTATTATTATTATTATTATTATTATTATTATTATTATTATTATTAATGCTATTGTTGTTTTCTTATTAGTACAATTCACTAAGCACATTGTTGAATAATTCAAATAAGGCAAGTAAAAATTTTAATTTGGATGAGAAGTATTTTATTACTATGTTCTAATGTAATACTTTTGTCTGCTCTTCACAATACTGTTAACAAAAGACGCTTTTTGCTTTTATCCTTATTAGTAGGTACTTAAGTGCAGTCTGGATTTCTAAAACTATCTTGCAACTGTCAGTGTGTGAGCATGAATCCTTTAAAAATATTCCCACTTTTTCGAGGTTGTGTCCTTGAATTTTGTTAGTTATCGCAAGACTTGCTCTGTCAATGGACAGACAAAACCAGATCTTCGTGGATGCGTGAAAGAAGAATGAACACTTTTTTTTCAGTTTTGAATAAGCCGACCATTTATGACACTGTTTATTATGAGTCAAGCACCATAATAAAGACCTATATCTTGGAAATAAAACTGCGAAAAATGAGTCTCCTTTCAGACACTGTTGGTACCGCAACATTGTAGTTATGAATAGTTTCGTGAGAATATTGTATCATTGGGCAAATACATCTAGTTCTTTTCTTCTATTTGCGGATTAGAAAAATATATGTTGTGAAAATCATAATTTTTTCCTATAGAAACTTGCCAATGTACCAATGAAATGAACTGCTTGCGCCGTAGTCTCCCTTGTGTCCTCTCCCTCTGATACCAAGGGCATAATATTATTCAGATAATATCATTAACCTTCATCTTCCTAAAAAATTATATCGTTCTACTTCAAGCAATTGATTCTTATTGGTTTAATGCAAAATCCGCAAAATCTATAATCTGAGTAATGAATAAATTCTGCTGCATAAATTCCCAGGCATAAATTCCCAGGCATAAATTCCCAGGCATAAATTCTGCTGCAACTATCATTAAATGTACGTATTTTCTGTATAAATTGGGGCGGATACATGTTTCAGAATGCGCATGTTTCCCTAATTTAACCAAATCGAACGTTGTAAAATGTCGCTGTCTCATTAATTATAATCTTTGAACTTCATCTATATTCATCTTATTGTCTTTTCTTTTATTTTCTTGTCCTCATATTACACCTTGTTATTCCGCTGTCCGCTTCCTTTTACGTTCTTTCTGAAAAACTTAATGCATTAAAATCGTATTCTTTCTCAATTTTCGATGTACTAATTTGAGTAAATGCAAAAAAAGAAATATTCCTATATCGAATTATATCCATTATAATTCACATTCACCAAATATTTATGTCTATATATGAAGATATGAAGTAGAAATTCATGAAGTAGTTTACAGTAACCAATCCATATTTGAAGATTTTTCTTAATTTTTCACATATAAATCAGAATGACCCCAATAAAGTGACCATGTGCACTATTACACAGTTTCACCATATTGATTTTTCAAGTTTCACCATAAGAAATTTACCTATGTTAGATGCTTACAATTTTCAATTATTATTTATAAATAGTAAGAGTAGCTTAACTATACTCTGTCCAACAAAAAAAATTGACTGGGCATGTCCAGTTAAACTTCCGATTTCAATTTTAGAAATTTAATTGGATACGCCCAGTCAAACTTTCGTTGGACAGAGTATAGAAATAAATCAACTATAACCATATATGACCATAGTCTACAAGGGTTAGAGATTATGCTATAGTCTAGTGTTGTTAATTTTTCAATGACAGTAGAGCCCCGATAATTCGAGCCCCGATAGTTCGAGGTTTCGCGTAATTCGAGCAGAATCACTCTCGATTAGGGATGCAAATCGAACATCGATGTAAACTCTCGATTAGGGATGCAAATCGAACAGGGATGTAAACTCCTGTTAAATGAATAAAATAACTGAAAACGCAAAAAGCAAAAAACTCTGGACAGTTTCTTTAAAGTTTAAGTTAGTACGTTTACCTAAACCACTTTGTACATATATTGCAAAATAAATCTTTCCATGCAATGTAAATCTTTCCGTGTAATCCTAGTTTTTCTAAATTCGAGATACAGCAGGCCCCAATTATCTCGAATTACCGGGGCTCTACTGTATTCAATTTTTAACACAATAATTTTATTTTAACAAATTTTTCAATGCATAGCAAACTGATGCATATCGATTTCCCATCATTTTCAAGGTAAAATAGATTACATTTTCCATCACTTAAAAATAGATTACAACAAGATTTGCGTTTACAATAAAGGTTCGTTTGCTTTTTTTTTAACATTTTTTCATTGACAACGGTAAACATTAGATTTTATAATAATTTAATAAATTGTGTTTGTCCTTCTATACTGCCAGATTTTGATTGCTTCCATGACATCTATGAAATATTTATTATGGATATTCATGAATTACGAAATTTTCCTGTCGTTGTGTCCTGTTTCGATTATGTGCTTAGTAATATGCTGTATCGTATTTAAATTTTATTGCTCGCACGTGTTCATTAAATTAGATTCACCATTCCATACATGATGGTTTTCGCTCGTTCCACAATTAATTTATAGAATCAATTATTTAGAAATTAATATTCGTTTTGATCTACATATTCTTTGTGTGAACCATTTTCCGATACAGTTGTTCGATTTAAAAGCTTTTTTTTTACGGCTAACTTTTTTTTTTTTTGAATAGTTGTTACTCTATAAATTTTATTGCTAGAAATGTAAACAGAACTCTCATTGTAAACGCAAATATATTGTTGTAACCTTCTTAAAATGTTTACATTGAAAGTGATGGAAAATCGCCTCGGTTTGGTTTGTGAGTCATTCTACGTGAAATGAGACACCTAAAAAATGCTACATTTTTATAACATAGCTCTCCCCAATAAATCAAATATAAAAATTCAATTTTAATATTTGATAAAACCCAACAAATTAAAAATAAACATAAAAAATCATTATTTAGAAATAAAATTTAAAAGAACATCTTCCCCTCCCTAAGCGAAAGGAATGTAATAAAGGAGATTTTTCGATGTTTTAATTGAAACAATTGTTTTTTCTATTTTTTTCTATTGCCCGATTTATTAAATTCAAGTACAGCAATACAAAACAATTCCTCGAAAAAATTTCATCTATTTAATTATCTTCGGAGACAAATGTAAATACATTCAGGGAGAAGAAAAAAAATCCAATTTCCTTGATTCTCTTTTTCTGATGCAATGATTCATTCTAACACTTTTCTCGTAAAGTTTCCAGACGAATAGAAACTTATGGATTCATTAAGACATGGAAGACCGAGATTCATGAGTTAAATGAGTTGGAAATGCGACATACAGGGGATGTTTCATTAAATTCAAAACTCTCATAATGAAATAATGAAGATAACTAATAAAAGATAGAGAAAAATCTCTAATTAAGCTGTTCAAACAGAATTTTCAACTTTTTTATTTTAGCTAATTTAAAAAATTCTTTACTTTATTAAAACTACAGTTTCCAAATTAATCTCCATAATAAAAAATAGTTCTCCAGTTGCAATTATATTAAATATGCTGCAATAAACGTAGCTATGAGTATATTAAATAAAACAGATAAAGGTGAAAGTAGAACTCGGTACTAAAAACTAACAAAGGCAGTAATTCTGTCTACTGTATATTCTATAATTTTTCCACGGTTTACAACTTTAAGCAAGTTAATAAACAGCACAGGTGGTCTGTGAATGAACAAAGCAGGCATTTCATTACATCATTACTCGTAAGATGCTCGTGAGATTTCTTTTGAGATGAGGAAAGAAGCGGGAATCAAGTTTCGGACAGCACGCAAGATGAGAAGGCATCTTTGCCTCAGCTTCTCAAGGGCTGCAAGAATCGTACGACATATGTGCTATTATAAAATAAACTTGAAGATGAGTGCCAAACTTAACAAAACTTTGTGCCAAAGTTTCTGCAATGTTTAAATGTGCACCTAGACATCCACGGATATCCCTCACTAAATAAAATATTGAGTATCTCACAGTCAAGAGAATGCATATATTCTGATAAAGCGTTATTTTGAAGATTTTGAAGCTAAAGAGTGCATGTATTCGTATTCCATACAATGTCGTCCTTTTTTCCGGTTCAAAATGTATCTATGACTCAACCCCTATAATAATATTCAAAATAATGTATGCTCATCCTTACGACAGCGATTCAAGTTTAGGTTTGCTTTACAGCGGCCAATATGCATGTCACAGCTTTAAGAATAGACCTTTTTTCATACATTTTGTCTCATAATATTAGGTATGGAAGAAAAATAGTAAAAACATTAACAATATTCAGAAGCTGAAATTATCATAAATTTGTATGCAAAATGTATCGACTTTATGACATTGTTTCTTTGTACAAAAGCAATTTTTGCCTAAACAATGGATTTAGCTGTCCCATAAATACAGATTCATTTACAAAAATCAAGAAAAAAAAAAGTCAAATCGAAATTAATAACCAATTGAAGCTCCTTTCTTCAAAATCTAATTTCGTTTGGGCATTGATTTAAGTTAATGAGGCATTGTGATGTCAAAGTGCTGATTTCCTTCCAGACATTCTGAATTGCAATTTTCAGATCATTTATGCTTGAGTATGGCGCCCATTGCTATAAACCGCTCATGCCAGTATTCCCCACACGTTTTCCACGGGATTCAAGGCCGGGGGGGGGGGGGGGAGTCAATAACTGCAACACTGTCGCTTAAAAACAACTCAAATGTAGACTTGACTGAGTGAATTGATATATTATCCTGCTGGAAAGACAATGTGTTCTATAATATCTTAGCAAAACGAAGAAGAGAGGATTCCAGCATTTTCTGGTAATCACAAGTTTTCATCCTGCCGCTCATAAATATAATAAGTGTAGTTCCATTCCATGAAATGCCTGTCCATACAATGACTGAACCTCCACCCTGCTGATTTTTGGAGTAGATTGCTTCCTCACGTTGCAAATAATGCCAGTAATATTTATACCGAATCATGCTATCCAAATTAAAAAAATTTCTTCGCTCCAAGTGCCATGAAAAGGTCCATTCTACTTTTTTCCTGCGCCACTCCAAACAACTTTTTGGTGACGGGCTGTTATATTAGGTTGTGGAGAGCTTCCTAGTATCCTTCCAGAGCTGCCATTTTTCTGTATGACATTCTTTGTATTGCAACGTTTTTAACAATTGGTCGTTTTTGGCGCTGTGACTACTTGTTCGGGCAACCAGTAGTTTATTCTTGCTCATATTAGTTCCTGAATATGGAAATGCATCAATTGCATTTTGTGAATACTCTATTTTTGATGTAATTTGCCTGGAACTGTATCCTTCAGAATTCAGAACAACAATCTGCCGCTTCTCAAAATCTGACATTGGTTTTGCCACGCCCCATTGCTTGATATTATTCCATAACATTAATTTGAATTTAGAGCCATTTAATTTTTCAGATTATGCCATCAGCTGTCAGAAATTAGGAGTGAACCAATTTTTATGGGATAGCCAACCATTTTTATTGTATTTCGTATTTTTACCAATAATAAGCCCTAAATTTGCCCTATCTATGATGATGTATTACGTTTCATTGCGGAGGCCTTCTCTGTCGATGGCTACGGCGAAACCAACACCTCTTAGAAAGAAAGCCTTCCAATTAATCGTATTTCTACCAATAATAAGCCATAAATTTGGTCGAATTATGATGACGTAACAGTGAGGAGGGGTTGGGCTTTTCCAGGAGGTGTTGGGCCAAACCCACAGTTAAAACAAAAATTGCTCTGAATGAAGTAACAAAGTAATAAAAATGATGCATTTATCTTCCAATTTATCATTATTGTTGAACAAACTTTACGATAATTTCAACCTCCGAATATTGTTAATGTTTTCATTATTTTTGTATGAACGTAATTTGTTCCTTACTCGTTCCTACTCGTTCCTTAGTGATTCTTACATATGCCCACTACTCTTTTATGATCAGTTCCTTCATCAACTTATCCAGCGAAATTCCCCACTACAGAAAACCCTCATGTACAAAAACAGAAAACTCCTATTTTTAATTTAGTTTGTTTTTTTTAAATTGTAGTTGCCAGGACAATCTATCTTCTATCTATATATATATAAAGAAGGATGTCTGTTTGTTTGTGGGTTTGTTTGTTTGTTTTTTATACAAATCTACAGTTTTATTCCGATCTTGATGAAATTTTGCATACTTGACCTTCAAACCATGAGGAAGGTCACTGTCTACCTCAGATTTCGGAAAAATAATAATTATCGATAAAAAAATCGATATTCATGGTTATGGAAGGGCATATTAATTAGAAATATCTCATGACCAACAATGCAAGGCAAAGTTTGTGCAACAATAGGCCCGTCGTGTTCTCATTGCGCAATTCAATAACAATAAGCACAAAATTATTCAAAGAATTATAACAATGAACATAAAATGATGATGCAATGACAGAACATTCGTTTCCAAGAATTATTAACAATGAACAGGAAATGGATATAATAGTCGATATAGATAGGGCAGTCTCTCTCGATGAGGCAAAGGAGATACACATGTCTTCCTTCAGCTCCCTAACATGAGTTCAGACGATTGGGAAAAGTGTGTGTGTGTATTGGGAAAAGTCTTCTATATATATAAAGAAGGATGTTTGTTTGTTTGTTTGTTTTTTATACAAATCTACAGTTTTATTGCGATCTTGATGAAATTTCGCATACATGACCTTCAAAGCACGAGGAAGGTCACTGTTTACCTCAGATTTCGAAAAATAATAATTATTGATAAAAAATCGATATTCATGGTTATGACAGGGCATATTAATGAGAAATATCTCATGACCAACAATGCAAGACTAAGATTTTGCAACTATAAGTATCAACAATGGTATCAACACGCAATTCACAAACACTCTGCACGGACCAACAATATAAATCTCATGACCAACAATGCAAATAAAAGTTTGTGCAACAATAGGTATCAAGAATGGTGTCAACACGCAATGCACCAACACTAAGCAAGGATCAACAATACATGTCTCATGCACTTCCATAACCATGAATATCAATTTTTTATCGATAATTATTATTTTTCCGAAATCTAAGGTAGACAGTGACCTTCCTCTTGGTTTGAAGGTCAAGTATGCTAAATTTCATCAAGATCGGAATTAAACTGTAGATTGTATAAGAAATTCGGTCGCCAATTCTTCTATTTACTTGCTTACCATTTGCTCAATACAGCACGGAGCTATTGGAGTGCTTCCTCTATCGTCTTTCACTCTTTCTCAATAGTCTGCTAACTCATTATCTCCAGTTACTGATCATTTTTAAAGATTTTCAAGAAATTGTTAAGTACTAAGATTTCAATGAATAGAATTCCTGTTATTCAGGCTTTTCTTAGAAAAGAGAGTTCTTAGTACTTAACAATTTCTTGAAAATTTTTAAAAATGATCAGTAACTGGAGATAATGGAGAGTTAGCAGACTATTGAGAAAGAGTGGAAAGACGACAGAGAAAGCACTCCTCTAGCTCCGTGCTGTATTGAGCAAATGGTAAGCATGTCAATAGAAGAATCGGCGATCGCTGGACCACACAAAGAGATGAATGGCCAAGTTTTGATTCAAGACATCGAGAGAAGAAAGGGAATTGCAACAACACAAAGTGTACATCTAAAGTAAGATTACGTGAGTTAATAATTATTTAGACTAGCAGTGGCCTTTTAAAAAATTTTTTTCAAATTTTCATTAAGAATTTTTACTGCATTAATTCTAAGCGTTTTCATATGTTTAGTTTAAAGATATTTCAAGATTTATTCAAAAAAAAAAGCCCGAGCAACGCCAGGGTTATCACCTAGCTTATTTGGTAGCACAGCAGATCCAAACATTTCTTAAAAATACATTTTGACTATATTCTGTGGGAATGTGTATATTTTGGAAACTGAGATGCTGATAATGCGATGACTGAACGTTCGGTTCCCAGATTTATTGATAATGCAGTGACAGAACATTAATAAGGCAGCGTCTATTGATTAGGCATAGGAGTCACGCGTGTCTCCCTTGAGGTCCCTAGCAAACGTCCAGACGACTGGCAAAAATTATGTGTCTGGAAAGGAAAGAGAAAGAACGAGTATTGGTCAGAGAAACTCTGCAACTAAAACAGAAAAAGCTATACAGGCGTTTGAAACATCTGAACAATGGGAGTTTCGAATAGAGCAACAGGGTATAAGAGCTTTTACGCTTGAATCTAAAGTATCTGGTGATGCTCCACAGTAGTGAGGCAAGTCAAGAAGAGTTTAGATAAAGTCCCGATATATCACCTAGACTTCCTATTTTTCGTATTTTTCGTAGAATGGATAATCCCTTTGCTCTGTGTTTTATTGATTGAGTTATTATTTAACCAATTGGGAGTTATAATTTATTTTTTTGAGATTGTTCTCTTTACCCACCTGTGTAATTATCCCGGGCAACGCCGGGTAACTTTGCTAGTTTTTAATATATCACATGAATTTTGGCTTCATTCAATAGATTTTATTTGTTTATTTTTATTTTGCTGTTTCTGTTTGATTTTGTCAAATCTTCGGCATTCTTTAAAGTTAATTACTGTAAATCAGTCTTAGGAAGGAAAAAAACAATTTATAAAAACAACAACAACAACAACAACAACAACAAAGAATAACCCAATTCAGTAAATATCCGCATTATCCGATATGACTTTTATCTAAAAATTATTAAAAATCGGTATAAAGTTTGAAACTTGTTCTGCAGAGTATGGATTGTTTTGTAATTTAACAATGCGCATTTTGTACGTGAGGTTTTGTACTGTGAGGTTTATGTTCAGTGAAGGTTTTTATCCCAACCTCGCCACAGATGCTGCTCACTGCGCGGTTCGTCGACAGTTTTAACACGGCCAAATTCACATTCATACGACCACTATCGATAGTGTCCACATAATAAATAGTCTTTAATCGCTGATAAATTTCAGTTGGATTAGCGTTTTCCATCGTTAAAGCTATTATTACGCTCTTTGACAAACCGCTCGTACTATACAGGTTGAGAGCCACCTACAAAGCAATTGCTGTGTGCAATACTTTTCAGCCAACACGCCTAAATTTATCCCATAAAATGGATCATAAAAAATGCAATAGGCAAATCTAAATAGGAATTTTATTACACTATGCATTTTTCTTCGCTTAAAATACAGATTATCTACGCTGAATTTAAGAGTTATTCGTTAATTTATTCATGCCGGTCGTTAATAAGTCATATGTGATTAATTTATTCACTCACAATTTGAATGAACTAATGATATACCCTTTTACGATATTATTAATCACTGATTAAGAACTCCTGAAGTATTATTTGACGTCCCTATTAAATCAAAGTTAAATTTTTTGAAAGATAAATCGACAATGTTATTCACAAACTAAATTAAGAATACGTTCCTTTTTGTTTTCTATAAAATGAATTAGATTCCAACAACTCCTTTTAATGTCTCGCTTAAATGTATCTGAACACAAGAAAAGAAGTAATTTTCATTAACATTTATTTTTACAGGTTACAATCATAGCGTATAACTATAATAACGTAAGCATTATTATTCGTAATCTTCAGAATGCCTGGACCTAGCTATCTCAGAGAAAACATGTCTCTGACTGAAAATTTAATACCTATCAGATCATATACCATGGGTAACGATTTTTTAACATCATCGTCAAAAATGCAGTCTAGCAGATCAAAACCTTTTATGTATTCTGTAAAAGTCATAATCAAAAGAGCTGTTAACATTGTGTTCTTAAACGTCATTAAGAGCCATAATCAAAACTTAATTATTGATTATGTTCTCTTGATTCAGTTATATTTCTTCATAGTACTTCAATCATCCCAAGTCTTGTCTTAATGTTGCGTTGTGCGACATCCTACTGACGCAAATAGTTATTCGTAATTGCATTGGTTATACAGGGTGTTTCAGTCAATTAGTGACATTATTAATTCAAGTTTGTAAAAAATGTAACCAACACAAAATTTGGAAACTAACAGCGTTTAAACCGTCAATTTTCGGAGTTTTATGGACGTGGAAAATTTTTGATGCCATGTTCAATGTGTCCTCCTTGTGCGTTTTGAACTGCTCGTAGACGTTGTGAACATTGAGAAAACACGCTTCAGAATTTCTCGAGCTACTTGCGCGTAACAATTAATGATGCTCAACTTCAAATCTTCAAGAGATCTCGGTGCTGTTACCTTTAGAAACCCTCACAAGAAAAAACCCACAGGATTTTAGTCGGGAATTGTTGAAGGCCAAGAAAAACCGCACTGAAACATCTCAGGAAACCGATTGGACACAACTCGGTCATGGAACTTGAGTGTAAAAACTGCAGTACTTCAAGTGTTGAAACCACTTAACGGAAATAGTCTTCTTCGCAATTCCACAAGAAAGAAGAATTTCAGCATTTCTGTGAAAATTATTGATATTCACGTAATCATCAAAGAAGAAAGGTCCGAATATCCCTTGGGTTGAGAGGGCACACACAACCAGCAATTTTTTAGAGTGCAAGCTGGTCTCGCGGATTTCGCGTTCCATAAAACAGTGTATCGGTTAACATCTCATGAGAGGTAAAAGAAGCTTCATCTGAAACCCAGAGCTTGTCAAGCAGACCAGGAGTGTCTTCAATGTTCCCTCCAAACTGTTCTGCAAATGCCACATGTTTTTCTCGACATGCTGTTGTCAAGGCCTGAAAAACGTGAATCTTATAGGAAAACATTTGGAGATCATATTTGAAGAATTCGCCAAGTAATTATCAGAGATACACTTGCTTCCAGGGACATTTGCCTTAATGCTTGTTGGTGGATCCACAAGTTTTGCGGTTTGCTCTCACCTCTCTTTTTACCAGTTATGCATCCTGTGGAATGAAATGCACAAACGTTGGTATTGCACTTCGTCTTCATACAGTCTTGCATTTAAACTTCTTTCTAAAGTTTCTTATAACACATATTGAACATTTCGTTTATAAATTACATTCAACGAGGCGAATTTTCTGCTGAGTTGTTAACATTGGCGCATTATTAAAATACAGCGACATTACACGAAGTTGCGTTTCCAACAAAAACTTACAACTTGCACGAACATATCGCTCTTATAAATGTCTTTCAATGTCATTTCTTCGTACTCCGATAAAATAAAATTGTCACTAATTTACTGAAACACCCTGTATGCCATATTTTCTAATGTCCCGTTTTCTCCTTTTCAGCTAGATAATTTGTCGGCTAATTCCTCTGATTCCTTTTTTGACATTTATATCAATGTGGAATTTCATAATAGAAGGTGTGTATGTACTATATTTCCAAACTTGACAACCGTTGTGGATAATGCAATTTTTACTTCAAGAACGATGAAAACAAAAGCTCATCGTCACCTACGTAATGATTTTATAGCGTATAAAAATTGCACTATTGTCAAATAAAATGTAAAGAAAATCGTACTTTAGGAAACAATAACATCTTGTCGTTCTTTTCTTAGTTTCAAATTTTCAAGACTGATTAAAATTTTTTCCAAAAAACAAACATTTTATAAAACGTAAAAGATTTTAGACGTTTTTATTTACGGTCCTGAAAGGTGCTAATGAAAGAAAAAACATGCCAATGGAATTGGCGCTGATATTAGGAGTCCGCGCTGGCCTTTTTTGGCGAATTCGTATCGTATTGGCAGATCTCCAATTGCTGCGAGAGTTGTTATTTACGCAGAATATGCATTTTTTTCACACGAATATAAAATCTATTTTTCACCATTCTTATACACTTAACAAAGTTATAAATAAAAAATACTGCAAATACTGGAGATAATACTTGCAACATAAGGTAAACATATTAAGAAGCGGCGAGTAGGATGCAGAATTTTTCTTTTCGTTTTTCAGTCTTATTATTTTTATACTTATACTACATATACTCATAGAGACATGCTTTTCTTGTTTTGATCCCAGGAATCACCCCCCCCCCTAACGTTTATTATAAATGTATAGGTACACGCTGTATTTAGTATATGTACACAGTATATTTTGTAATATCTACAGTGATTCAAAAGTCAAAGACAATAAGTAATAAATAAATCGGTTTCAAGGTAATAAGCTCGTATTGTTAAAATGATTAGGTAACTAGTCCGAAATTTTTCTTATCCTCTTATTAAAATTTACATAATTGCTTTTAAAAATGTAAATGTCTTATATCATTTTAGGATTGTACTTAAAGAATTCAGTTTCGAAATAATGACATGATATAGTAACTCATTGATTGTACAGAATACATAGAATCGGCAAGTCTTTCACGTGGGCTACGGCCATAACAGGGAGTGCGTCATATTGTTTGAGTTGGCCTACGTCGAGGTGGGTAATAACGACGCGTACACAGTGGAATTCGACGGTGGTGTATACGATGACAGGTCAGACTTTTCCAAAGCCGCTCTAATTACCGCTCAAAAATTTGGAAATCGGCTGTCATTTGTCCAAATATCCGTATTTCCCCTTCATTATCTTGTGTGGTGTTATATTTTTAGGATGTTGTAATTTCAATCGCATAGAGTGTATTATAAAATTAAATTTTTTAATCTACAAAGACATCTTTATTTTGATACTCAGTTTTAAGTCTTCCTAAGTAGGTTGATTTTGTTAAGTGGGTTAATGAGCACTAAAGTAGGCATGGCAGGCAAGAATTTAGTCAATTTTTCTCTAAGATGGAAACTTTGAACAATGTTTTTGTGGATTAAAGGATTTCACTTTATAGATGAGAGTGTATGCTAATTTAGCAAGGTACTGAAGTGTTCACAAGTTGCCATTTTTTTGTAGATAGTTGTCCATATTCTAAATGTTTAATCTCTTAGAAATTCTAGAATTACATAACTAAATGCATACATAAGGTGCTTATTTGTTGTTTGAGTTTTATTTTATATATTTCACGTTTTCAAACAAAAATTCTTATTAAAATGAATGCGTTTTCACACTGAATATTGGACATTGAATACAGTGGCTTCGTTCTTTATTCCAAATCCGTTGGTAATAAGTTTCCACACCTTATTGGAAAAACCACTTGCGGTTGTAGATCAGCAAATCTGATTAAAACCTTTGAAAGAAATCAACAAACCACTTATTCCATGACATAAAATGTGGACATAAATCTATAAAAAAACTGCAAAAAAAGCTTTGTAGATTCCTGAAAAGAGATGTTGAAGCAGACTTTTTCAGAAAAAGACATTGAAAATAAAACATGTGTGGATATACATATGCGTACAATGATAAAATAAATAAATAATGAACATCAAAATAAAATACATTGAAATATTGTAAAATAAAACAAGGCGAAGAGGAACACAGGAAAATCGTCTGCATTCATTTTAATGAAAAGTGACAACTCGGAAAACCTTCTCGGAATATCAATATCTCTTCCCTACACCCGCATCCCTCTTCTATGCCCCGTTCAATTTCTCATCCATCCAACCGTTCTCCAAACACCCACATTCTTCAAAAAAAATGGAGAAGTAAAAAATAGAAAAAAAGAAAAAGTAAGAGCGTGTCCTTATTCCAAATTCCTGGCAGAGCTCTCACTCATCGTAGTGTCGTAGATAATTCACCGTTCGTTCTAATAGATCCGAACCAGAAGAGAGTTTAGATCGTGAAAAGCCATGAAAGCCGGTGGAAGTATTCATTGGCAATGCAGGCCATACTTTCGTTTTCTGCACCTAGACTCTTCTCTCTAGATCCCTACCCACCAAAGAGGGTTTTTCTCCTTTCCACCCCTCCTCGAACAGCAGCTATATGCGGAATGTCTCATGTGTGCGTGAGTGTGTGAGTGTGTCTTTGGTCGCAATTCCTTCACTGCAATGCGGACTGTCAACGGCATTACAACAACCATAAAAATTCAAACCGTTATATCCCTTAATCAGCCGGTGTATCCTGTGAGATACATAACAATGGGGTCCAGTGCAAACAAGTTTGAACTTAAATTACGCGGAAACAGGCAACGTATACGGAGAGATACGGTCTTTTAGATGTATACTAGCGCCACTGGTGTCAAAATTTAAAAAAAAATAATAGATATTTTAAACATCGTTGTTGACCATGGCTGACGAAATGGACACTCCCGCACAAAAGGTTCGATTTGAATTATTTCTAAAGTATCAAAAGGCTTAATTGAATAACTGATTGCACAGATTTAATTATTAGTGCTTAGATAACATAACATAAATAATATAAATCGTCTTTCTAAGATAATTTTTGAGTAGTATGAGTCTTATTAGTTGTATCCTGTGAGACACGTTGCCTGATTAGGGTTATAAAAAGCGCATTATTTTTTTGAAACAGCAATTTTCCACTATTCGCTTTTATGGAAAGAAACTTTCCTCAGCCGCTCTACCGCCATTAGATCCTAATGATTCTGATGATGGTGGTTCATCATCTAGTGATGAAGAAATTAGTTTATCAAATAATCAATTATTAGCTGAATATGAATCAAGTGATGATGAGTGGTTTGAAGAAGATGATCAGAACAATGAACCCCAGAATTCAAACCAGAGACGTACTACTGACACTTATCGGTAAATTTCTAGTTTCATATCGTATCAATTATTTTTCTATATAAAAGTATTTGTTATAATAAAAAAAAAATTTTATATAAAAATATTGATTAATTTTCAGCTGGCGTAAGGTGAATTTTGGCCACTGCTCTACTGTAGAAGAAAATGAGTTTCACATTCCAGACGAAATACTTACCCCATATCAATACTTCATCAAAATATTTGATCAAACTATTATTTCACTGATTTGTGAGCAAACGAATCTATATTCAGCGCAAATAACAGGCTCCCCAATATGCTGCACGGATCAAGAAATTCGACAGTTTATTGGTATTTTGCTGGTAATGGGAATTGTAAAAATGCCTTCAATAGACGATTATTGGGCTGTCAACACCCGTTACCCACTGATTGCTGACAGAATGCCAATCAAAAGATTTAAAACGATTCGTCGTTACCTTCACTTTCAAGACAACAGCAAAGAAACCGAAGATAGGCTGTACAAAATACGTCCCATCATGGAGCGCATCCGAAATAATTGCACATCTACTGAAAGTGAAGCTAAATCTTCCGTTGATGAAATGATGATTCCTTATAAAGGGAAGAAAGCAGGGACGTTGAAGCAATATCTACCTAAAAAACCTAAGAAATGGGGCTTCAAACTGTTTGTGAGAGCCGGCGTCTCTGGTTTTGTCTATGATTATCTTATGTACGCAGGTGGAGCTACATTTGATGGAATAGTGTTCCCAGATGACGAAGCCAGCATGGGATTGTTAGCACAGGTAGTTTTGCACCTTTGTAAAAGCATTGCTCAGCCTGCACTTTCTGCAGTTTTTTTCGACAATTTTTTTTCTTCTCTCACGCTAATTCAAAGACTACAAGATCATTATCAGTTACGAAGCCTTGGTACAATTCGAGCAAATAGACTCAAGGGATGCTCGCTGCTCTCCGATAAAGAATTGATGAAAAAGGGGCGTGGGAGTTATGATTACCGCACCGATAATGAAGCTGGTTTGGCAGTTGTCAAGTGGGCAGACAACAAAACTGTCACATTGGCCAGCTCATTTATTTCCCAAGAACCAGTTTCTGAAGTTAAACGATGGGACAGAAAAGAAAAAAAGTCGGTCAACACATCATGTCCGAATATTGTAAAGGTTTACAATCATCATATGGGTGGAGTCGATTTAGCAGACATGTTAATTGCACTTTATCGTACCCCACTCAAAACTAAAAGGTGGTATCTTGGCATATTTGGACAACTTCTAGATATTTCTGTGAACAATGCATGGCTCCTCTACCGCCGAGACATGGAAGCTAGTGGTGGGAAATCGGTGAAACTGAAAACCTTCCGAATGGACATTGCGATAACATTACTTCAGATATACGTAAAAAACAGGGGAAGGCCTTCACTTGGTGACAGTGCACCCACAAAAAGAATAAAGTTTTCCATTGCGCCACGTCCAACAGACGACTTGAGATATGATGCCGTCGATCATTTTCCCGAAATTGGTAAGAAAGGACGGTGTAAAAATTGTACACATGGACAAACTTCAATTTGGTGTAGCAAATGCAAAGTTCAGTTGTGCATAGTAACAGGAAATGCGCAGAGGAATTGTTTTCTGGATTTTCATAAAAAATAGCATGAAATTTATAAGAAAACATAAAAGCGCAATGTTGTGTATTTTTCTTATCCTAAAACGGGCAATGTATCTCACAGGATACAATTAATAAAACATAATGAATTTATATAAAAATTACAAACATTGTATTTTTTAGTTTTTTGAGCCTCATACATCCAAAATAAAAGAAAAAAAAAATTTTTTATTTTAAATTTTTTGGTTTGCCTGATTAAGGGATATTGGACATTCCAACCCGTTCTTCTTCAATGATATACAAATACAATGTGTCATAAAAGATCTCAAAATAACTGCTTTTCAATTTTTCAAGAAAGGTCTCATAGATTTAAATTTGTAACAGTAAAAAATCTGCTTTATTATAGAATTCATTATTTTTTAAATTATTATTCGTTATTTCAATTGTTATTATTTCTTATTTTTATATGCTTCCCTCAAGTAAAGATAAGCACCATAAAAACGTATTTTAAGTATATTTTTATTTTAATCATAGAATCCTTTTTAATCAGAAGATTCATAGTTCTGCCAGACTTTTCGACGGGGGTGATAAATAGACTGTCTTCTCAGAGGGTAAAACAAAACCTCTATCAGACAAAATCCCCCAGAGTAAAAGTACAAAAATGGACCTAACCCCCAAAAGAGGCCTAAATTTATATATTCCTTTTTAATAATTTTTAGATCATTTTTATCGATTTATCCGAAGTTTTACTGAAATTTTTTTTCTTATATGGGGCAGGGCATCTTTTAGAAAAAACGTTTTCTAAATTTACTGAAATTTATAATCAGAATTTGTTAACCTCAACAAATTTACTAACAAAAAAACATATATAAAGGAATCTAAAATTGGAAAACTATAAAGCAAAGAAATATGTACAATTTTAGTATTTCTTAACAGTCTTAAACGTTCATCTCGCCCGGGGATTTCATAAACTAATGTTCCGTCTTCGACATACTGAAGGCAAACGCACGTTAGTTTTTTTTTTCTCTAATTTTGTCCTCTTGTTATTGTTCGTAATACGGCTCCCGGAATTTGTAATCATTTTATCTGGTGGTGAATGCTGTCTAAGTAGAGGCCGTGATGTACATAGTAGAGCGGCTACACCTACGACAGCAGTAAATAAGAGGAAGAAAAGGAGGAAATTATAGATAATGATTCCGAATCGGAAAATGCCCTTAATCTGAAAACATGGACGCTAATTGCATCTTCCGCGATGATAGCAAAAGAAAACGATAGTTAGAGTGAAGAATGGGTACAATATCAAAGGTAGTAAATTTGGGCTCATAGTGAATGTGCCGAACCAGAAGGATATTATTATGTCCGTGATTTCTGCACTTAAATAAAATAATGCAAACGTAAAGTCTTTCTGCAAGAATTAAACATTAATTATTTTGAATTGTTTATTTTTAGCTTTTTATAGCAGAAATAATAAACTGAATGGCCTAAAGTCACGGGAAGGGTTGTCCCATTTGAAGCTGTGACGTGTATAACTTCCGAATGTTGTGGCCAGATGCGGCGTAATGCGCTAGTGTAGCAGACACAGTATCTGAGCAGTTTGTTACAGAAAGGTGTTTAGTAAACATGGCAGCACGTCACGAATTAACCGACTTTGAACGTGGGATGATAATCGGTGCAAGACGCATAGGAAATTACTCAAGAATTCGGGTTTCCGAGGTCAACAGTGTCTAGGGTGGATATTCAATATCATAGAGACAATGTTTCCACCCGCATAAACCAATGCACAGGACGACCACAGGTGTTTGACAAACTGACGTCAAGTCACCTCAGCAGAACCATACAGTGCGATCGACGGGCTACTGTGAGTCAGATCACCACCGATTTGGATGTGGGTCGTCAGGAACCCATTTCTACCAGGACTGTACGGAGACAAATGCACCGCATATGTTTCAGCATCCGACGACCGACTAGTGTCCCTTTGCTGACATCTCGACACCGAGCTCAACGACTGGGATGGGCTCGCGAACATCGTCACTGGGCCATGGAACAGTGGCGGCGTGTAGCATGGGTGATGAATCCCAGCTTCAGTTGTATCGAACTGATGGACGCGTGAGAGTATGGCGTACATCCCATGAAGCTATGGATCCTGCGTGTTAACAAGGTTGTGTCAGACAAGAATGTGGCTCAATTATGGTGAGTTATGGGCTGTGTTCAGTTATGCGTGGGTCAATATCTGTCCAGAACGAGTCCATGCCTCGACGTGTTAATGCAGTTTTGAGGACTTATGAAGGAGCGACTCGCTATTAACATCACATCCAGTGTCTTCCCATGACTTTTGGCCACTCAGTTTATTATGTTTACTTTAGTTAAGAGAAAACTCGTCTAAGTTTCATTGACAGATAACAGCAGATATTATCCACTATTATTAAAATCCAAGTTCTGTCTGTCTGTCCCTTTATCTCTGTAAGAGATACACCAACAGCTACTTTTATAAGTATCTTTTGTGGCTACATCTGGGCGTGTAGGAGGCGTTAGGGAAGTTTTCATTCTAATTTCGGGTTTTTTTTTCTTGTAGGTATGTCTTGAAGGTTGATGTTTTGAAGAAAGCCTTGTTGTGAGGCAGAAGAATGATTTTTATTATATTAAATTGTGCCTGTGAATTTTCATCATTCTTCTGCCTCACAACAAGACTTTCTTCAAGACATCAACCTTCAAGACATACATTACCTACAAGATTATTCAATTTGGTGACTTTTTTCGATTTGTTACTATCATTTTAATTTACTGCATTTAGAATTTAAAAAGGAGAACATCAAGTTAATAATTTATTATCTTTCCTTATTAATAACAAAGAGAGACGGAAAAATGCGTGTTCAAGAATAATTAAATCCGAAATATTTCATAAGAAAGCATTCAATAAATTTGCGTTTGTTTTCATTTATAGTCCTTCTTGAAAAAAAAATCTCCGTTTTATTTGACTCTACATGAAATAGATTTGATTCTACGTCAAAAAAAACAGGGTTTAACCCTCGTTAATTACTAAATTTCAATGTTTTGACTAGTGAACTTTGAATTTAACTTTGAGTTTAGTAACATTATTTTTCCATTCTAATATGGTCCCGGGGGAGGGGATATTTTACTTACACTCGAAATCATCTGATCTGTTTGGACCGACCAAAAAAAAACATGATTATTAAAACAGCGTTTCATTTATTTCAAAAAATGGCACTTCATGCAAAATACCGCACTCTTTGATTTATAGTATCTAGCTTTAGGATAGTTTTAACTTTATTAAAAAAACGGGGGGAGGGAGGACACAGTACCATCTTTTCCTGTATAGTGTTAAGAAGAATCATTAAAAAAAAAGAAAACAAAAGCGGTGAACGTTTTCGAAGAAATCCAGGATTTCCTAATTAATTTACTATTTTTTTAAATCCTTGTTAACTGTTCCTACAGGACGTTTTCGTAAATTCGAAACAGGTACAAATCCCAGTTAATTAGAAAAGAATTTTAAAAAGACCCTCCACCAAAAAAAAAAAAAAAAAAAAAAAAAAATTAAGAAAATAAATTTCAGTAAGTTTATATTTTATTATATTTTTCAGATAATAATAATTGAGGCTTCATTTGGGGGTTATGTCCTTGTTTGTGCTTTTAATGTGGGGATTTTGTACTTGAGGGTTTTGTGCAGTGGAAGTTTTGGTCGGATCAAGTCTTCACATTTTTAACCCTAAAGAATAATATCAAAACAGCCGCATTACAAGTCCCTTCAAGTCCCTTTGAAGCCATGCTATAGCAAGTATGACAAAAATTGAATAATCGTTTGGACGTCTGTCACGTTACACGGAAATCTCATAGTGAGTTTTTGCAACGGATATAAAACTGAGTTTTTCTTTCTATTGATGCTTTGCGCAGTCCTCTATCTTCTAAAGTAATTTATTCGCAATAGATTTTTTAAAATGTAACATTCTTTTTAACTCATTCTATATATGAAATCTCTGCTGAATTCGTTGCTGACAACATTCCAGAATAAAAAATCTATTTCATGTAGAATCAAATAAACTCTAATTGAATAATATTTTACAGGAAATATATGAATGCCAAATGTCTGTATGATATTGATTCAATATTAAATCGTATTTGGATTTTAAAATATCAAAGTTAAACACAACGCAATCGCTTTATTACTCTCTTTGGTCAAGCAAATAAAAATACACTTATATGAGGCCCTAAATTCCACAGCAATTCCTAACACACAAATTATTAACAACAAGAGAGAGAGATATGGAATGGAAAAAATACTTAGTGATATGAATTGGGTAATACCAATAAATCAAAGCCAAAGTTGATTGAATGCAAAGAAGACCTAAAGAGTCGGTGCCAGTCCACAAGACGCCTCAGTTGCGTTTATGGCTGTCTGGAGCGAAGAACTGAATGGAGGACTCAAAGCAAACATAATTTTATAAGGGGAAATGTAATTGCACGTGCATGGTGGAAAAATAGCAAAATGCCTCTGCATTACAGCACCCCAATGACAAATTAGATCGTGAGGACGGTTGCTTGCCATCCACGTTCATTATCACTTTCTTGCCGTGGTGCGTGGGGATGGAGATGCGTGGATTTGGGGGAACATGAGACAAAGCCCTATTATGTTTGAATGTTGCCAGTGATTACTTAAAGGGAACAATAAACAGGGGCGGTTCCTGAAATCATTTTAGCTTGGAAAGGGGAAAGGCTTCAATTGTTCTCATGTTTGGAGACCTTGATATGCATCGTAAGAGCAAATGCTGCTTTTATGATATCTTTTCAACGCCCTCCCTCATAGCTGGAATCCAATTAAGTACATTAAAATCCCCCAGGATTACTAAGCAACTTGTAGAACGAAGGACGATGACATTAGTTGAAACAGAAGAGTGAGAGCATCCTATAACACTCCTAATAATTGGTTATTCTTGGGAAAACTCAATTCTTAGAAGACATTATTATGATCATCAAAATTTTAATAATTTCTTCTAAGCAAATATATCACTTGTGGATTCTTTATATTCTAGAACATCAAAGAAATGCACGGAACAAATGCTATTATAAGAAAGTTAGCAATGAAAAGAAAAAAAAATGTTTGGACCCTTGAATTATTGGGGTTCTTAAACTTCTATAGTGTATGAAACCCTCTTGAACCTGGATGCAAAAGCTATAAGAGGGTTTTGCGGTATTACTTATTCTTAACCTTCATTTACTTAAAAAGCACTTTTATATTCACAACTTAATACCAACTGAATGATTAGATTGTAGAACTTTTTTTCCCGTATCCCGACTTCTATTTTACTTTTTGAATACAAATTTCTTTTTTTATGAAAAGCTTACGAAGAGAAAAATGCAGCGCATGTGATTAGAATTCAGAGGAAATGGTTGCGGCACGTATTTGTCGAGTCTGCTCATTTGCATTGTAGGCTTCTTATAAAAATGATCACGATTATTTTATTCATTGAAAGAAAAATCGCCTTCTCTGCACAACACACGCACACTTCAGCACAGGCAGAGAAAGAGAGAGAGAGAGAGAGAAAGAAAATGGGGTTGCACACTGAATGCCAATTCAGCAGAAACAATTAAAAAAAATTGACGAGATGAAGGCTAAGAGAATTTTATTCCCCCAGATAGAAATATTTAAGGTCGTTATATCGACCTGCATAATTATCTATTTCGATCCTTCTGATTACTCGAAATAAAATTTCTCCTACCTTTTGTCAACATATAATATGTACGTATTAGTATAGTACAGTTCATTGTGGAGGATGATTTGTGAAAAGGAGCATTATTTTGCAGATATAAAACATCCAGTTTTCAGTCCCGATGTTAGATCCGCATGGCAGTAAATGCTGCTCCGATATATGTTGATACCTAGTAGAGTGAATTTCTCCATCAATGAATGCTAGTTCTGATTTATCTTGTTTTGCAAATGCTCCCCACACCAGAAGTGAACCTCCTTCTTGTGCACGTTTTGATAACCATTCAGGTTCAGTCCGAATATCATGCCAGTGATAATAGGCCATCAGGGCCGTCAAAAGGTTAAACTTTTTATCATCACTGAACACCATGATGTCCCACAATTTAGCAACGACAATATGTATGTGAGCCCACGCAATTCTGACATCCTTATGTGGCTTTGTCAAGAGTGGTCTTTGATTTTCTCTTTATAGGACATTTACTTAAACACACGCTGAACAGTTTTAGTAGAAAAACTTGCACTTGGTTTAGGTCTTGCTTTTGTTTTCTTTTCCATTCGTCTCGTTTCTTTCCACGCGTCTTTTATCTGTTCCATGCTGCTGTAATCATCCGTTGAGTGTGCCCATTTTCATGATATGCAAAAATTTGCCCCGTTTCAAAATCAGTAAGTCTTGCACGTTTTCAATGAAGTTTTCAATCATATATAAGCCGTCTAACTAGATTTTATGTGAATCAATTGTAAACCTAAGTAGCTTTCCCTTTAAATACCTGGTAACCACAAAGGTTCTTGCCGTTTTTATGTTGCCATAAAAGGAAGTGATAGAAGATATACAAATGAGTGTACAGTGTGGTTCAAAATCTGTCAGGGGGAAGCAGGAAGGTTAGCCTGTATAAATACAGTACTGTTGGGCATTCACATCAATCGCATTTCGTGCAGAAGTCAAGACAAATGGAGGTATCGAAGGAGATGGTTAGGTGTTGTTTGCTTTATGACTTCAAGTGGGCTTGTCAACAGCAGCATCAAGTCGCTGAATGTGTCTTGCGTTTGGGGATGATGCTGTGAATGAACGCACCGCAAGGCATTGGTTCCAGAAATTCAGGTCGGGAGAATTTGCCATTTCTGATGAACCCCGCAGTGGTCGACCACAAGCCTTAGATGACCAGGCCCTGAAAACGGCCATAGACGAGGACAGCAGTTTAACATGTGGTAAACATGCCAGACGGTATCAGGTTTCTGATGAAACAGTTAGACGTCACCTGCACAGCCTAGAAAAGACGTACAAGTTGAGCAAATGGGTACCCCACACATTGTCGGTATCCAACAAGAATCAACGAGTGACAGCCTGCATGTCGTTGCTTTCTCGATATCGTAACGCACCCATATTTAATCGAACACTTACCAGTGACGAAAAGTGGGTCCTATATGACATTCCTAAGCGTTCCAAACATTGGTTGTCACCCCGGGACACCGTGCCTTACACCTCAAAGCCACCCCTACACCCACGCAAGATCATGCTCTGTGTCTGGTGGACTAGACGCCAAACGGTTCACTACGAGCTGCCATCAACTGACTAAACCATCACATGGGACCTGTACTCCCAGCAGTTGGAATCCCACGTCTTTGGAGGTGCGGGCCATCATGAAGTTTTTGTTCCTCCAGGTAAAGTCAGCAAAGGACATTCACACTGAGATGTCACATATACTGAGGGAGAAGTGTCCTTCTTCCGCACTGTCAAAACCTGGGTATCTTGTTTCAAAACTGACCGTTGAAGATGAGCCCCGCGGTGGGCGCCCCCCAACCGCAAATGACCTAGCAACATGCGATGCCATCCATGAGCTGATTCTTGAGGACTGGCGAATATCCGCCAAAAAGATAGCCCAGATACTGAACATCTCCCAGAAGCATGTTGGGTTCATCATCAACACGATTTTTGACAATCACAAGCTTTCAGTGAAGTGGGTGCCGAAATGTTTGAAATGTGATCAGAAGAAGGAACTTTGTGGCCCATTTTGAAGCTGCACAGGACTTTTTGGCGAGGTAAGTGACTGAAGATGAAACCTGGCTCCACATTTATGATCCAGAAACCAAGGAATAATCAAAGGAATGGCGCCACAGCGCCTCCCACGGCCGAAGAAGTTTCGCACCCAGAAATCTGCCAAAAAAGTCACGATGTATGTTTTCTGGGACAAAGACGGCATTCTGTTGGCTGACTACCTACCCGAGGGCTCTACTATAACCGGATAGTATTATGCTAATCTTCTGGATCAGCTAAGAGAAGTTGACCAAATGAATCCTCCTTTTGCAGGACAATGCACCTGCGCACAGGTCCAAAGTTGTGGATACCAAATTGCACACCATGGGTTTCCAATTTGTTCGCCCTTCTCTCCTGACTTATCCCCGTTTGACTATTACCTTTTCCCAAACTTAAAGAAACACCTGAAGGGCCATCGTTTTGAGGACATTTCTGACGTCAAACATGCTGCTGAGGGCTGGTTTCACGCTCAATCAAACAAATTTTTTTGAACGGACTTGAAAAGCTGCAACAGCGCTGTCACAAGCGCATTAGTCTCAGAGGAGAGTATGTTGAATAAAATGTGTGATTTCATGCCTCTGGCTGTGTTCTTTCTGTGCAAAGCTAGGAACTTCTCAGCATCCCCTCGTACATTATGTTTACAGACATATACGATGTTTAAAATAAATAATTTGATTATCAAAAGTTAGTTTTTCATTTAATTTTTCTGAAAATTTTATTGGTCTCAATGTTATGACAACCACTGTAATCATTATTTTTAATTTATTAGCAGATTATAGAATCTTATCAGATACTTCAATTATATTTTCGAAATTTTACAAAATCTGAATAACATACCTAAAAACAGAGCTATTAAACAGATATAATACTGGCGAATTAGATCTTTCAATGAAATACCTTTCAGGGGAGACTTCACTGAATGTATTGATAGTTTAACGAGTCATTCTTGGAATGGCTGATACAACCCGACCAATTTTTTTTTAGAAAATAAAGAAATACTGAACACTTTCATCATATTTAGCTGTTGTCCAAAAGACTAGGGAAAAGAAGACTTTTGACATTATTCGTACGTTATAATGTTGACTAGGGATTGAGAGTGCTGAGGCGCAGATCTTATCGCTCTCGCAACCACAAGTCGTGGGTTCGAATCCCATGAATGCTTGTGTTTGTCCTTTATTATATAAAACCCGTATTGGCCTTGGCCTGTTGGGGAGACAACCCGCAGGTTGTTTAGATTGTTATTCGTTTTTAAATTACAATTCTATACTCTATATACTGTTAAAAACATTTAGTGATAAAAATGTACAATTCAAGAGGATTGAACATTTGTAACATTTATAAACTATAATGCATGCAACCTATGCCTACATTATCAATGTGTATTATAAAATTAATACAATCGCCTTCTACTTTCTTTAAATTCCTAAACAGTTGCTGCTTAGAAACGGTATATTAATTCATGAATGCGGTTATTTTAGAAGTAGTATCAAAGGTTGAATGAGATTCTCCCTCTCATCTGAATCTTTCTTTCAAATTTTATAATTCGAATCAAAATTATGTGATACAAGATATTGCAGTTTACTCCTACATTGAACCCAATAACTTATCCCATACGCAATTTTTTTGCAGGTCAGTAAGAAACTCACTAGCACTCAAAAATAAACGACCAATAGTACTTTTGTTTGTAACGTCGACAAAACAAACAATCCGAATCTAAAAATCAGATGCCGAATTAGAATCACACTGTTAAATTATCAATTTCTTGTTAGTGATTCGTGAAGCATAAGAAAACGATGAAAACATAAATTCATAAGTAACACGATTAATTCCAACACAGAAAGCTGTAACTTTAATACTTGGTTGCATAACTTTTATTTTTCATTCTCTCTAGAATGTTCTTAATAAATAAATGGCAAACTAATTAACAATCATCTTGATTAAGCAGGCAGATGTTCATTCCCATCGTTATTATTCAGAAATCAGAAACAGAAATTAAGCGAATATCCATCCTGCAAAGGCTGTTCCGATTGTTATTGCTTTGATGGAAAACGAAGCTTTCTCCCCATCTTTTCTTATCGATCGAAGCGCCGTCTGCAGAGGAGTCAGTCTAGTAAGCTGATCTTAGAAAATTTGGAAGAGAAACGTGTTTCTTTCTAGAGTCAGCTATCGAGTTTATCCCTTTACAATGGAGATGTTCCATAAGTTATCAAATAAAAAAGGAAAATAATTTTATCCGATAGCCTATTTTTTGTCTAAAACGGAAATTCTAAGTTTCCTCCAAAGAAGTTGTTATTATTTATACTAACGTACAAGTTTGTAAATGAAAAATTACATTTATTCATTCAATATAAAAAAGTTTAGCTTATCCGATATGACAAGTACGGAAAGACTTTTATTTTTTCTTGCCGCAAAAAGGAATCAAGCATCATAGGAAACTGAATTTTAAATTAGAACAAGTTCCTCAACTTCAATTCGATCCTGTCGCCACTATGAATTCAAATAAAACCATTCGCTTTAATAAAAACATCTCTTGTTTGATTTTGTTGATGGCGCATGTATTATTAATCACAGAGCAAACAAACAGTGCTGGCCATTAATAATTAATGACGACTGATTTGTTGATATTGATTCATCGCCATCACGTTCGCAGTGAAGTACAGACTACTCAGGACAGGAAAGCCAGAGGCAGGTTTATAAATGGAATTGCATTTTACGAATTTAACTGGACACGTCGAACTTTTGTGAAAAATTAAAATACTGAATAAGATATACCGATTATAGATCCTTGGACAATGTTGCGACTCTTTTGATAAAAATGCTTGTGGCATATAGATAATATACTGAGATTTATAACACTTGTTTAGATAAGGTAAGTAATATTGCTTCCTTGGATGTAAGAATAAACATCTTGGAGCATATCTCCTGTCTCCAGTTTTTACTTATTATTTTGTTAAGTATAAGAAGTAAAAGAAATGATACTTCATCTACGCTACTTCATAAGAAAACGCAACACCATGAACCTTTTATTCAGAACCAAGCAAATTTCAGGAAAAATTTAGAGAAAAAAGTTATGCAAATTTTTGCAGTTTCCTGTCAATGATTTGACATTGGAAAATGCAATGAAAAAAAGGACAGATAGACTGTTACGCCAACTTTTGAGAGTTTCTGAAGATGATTATTTTCGTGTAAGAATAAATCCATCGACGACAGTTTAGTTAAACAGATGACTTTATTCTCCGAGGTTTAATTATATTGCTACATACAGGCGCACGACTTATGCGTAGAAACTGGACGAAATGCAACAAACGTTACACGTATTTGGAGACGATGGATCACGCAGAAGAACGTCAACGCACAGATCGATGCATGCGACGTAAAACCGTAGTGGTCTCAAAATCTACATGGTCTCAAAATCAACAACTGGCAACATTTTGCAACCAGGAAGGATTGGATGCTCCAATATTGACGAAGCGAGTTCGTCTTACATTAATTGAGGCATCTTGCAGGCAAGGTGGTCTTTGCTTACAGTGTCCCTAATACCGAGCCATCGTCGTGCACTCTTGCAGTCGTACCTGGCGTGAAGAATGGCGCACTGTGATTTCATCGGCGAATCTCGTTTCTAATTCATCTTTGTGCGTCGCACTTTTTGTTACGTAGTGTCACGTGTCAAACATCGTCGCTCGAAGACGTTTTCACGTTCGCTTCTTCGAGACGACGATAGGGGAAAAATGCGGGATTGGCCGACGGCGATCGACGTCAGAGGAGAGCGAGCGGGAAAAACGAACGACGCGAGGAGACGGGGGAAAAGGAGAGAGAAAATCGTCGGAAAAAGATCGTTTGCCACGTTTGCTCAACGTTCGAGCAAAACGACCTCGAGCGATGCCAGAAGCAACGGCCCGTTAATAGCCGTTCAGGGGAGAGCGACGGACGCCGACGACGAACTAACTTTCGCCGTCACCAACCTCAGGCAAGCCGACAACGACAGCGAGCGAGCTCTCGTCTTCATCGGCGCCAGGATCTGTTCCGCAACGAGGAACCGACGAAAGAGGTATCTACACGTCCGCCCGTATCTGCGGCAGCCGAAGCACGTCCCCACCGAGTGCAACCTCTGATAAGTACCCTTGCCACATGCCTGTGCCAGCTACTGCAGCCATTCTCTCACGACAGTGTTGAACGAGGAGGCGAGCGGCCAGCAGTATCATCCACAGACGACGCTCGAGAACACCATATCGTCAACGACGGGTCGCCGAGTCCATTACCTCGCCAGGTACGTGCGTTAGTGTTTTGTCACCTCACTTTCTTTCACTGCCACGTACACGGCGAGCTATTCCGGCTCTTCGAAGCGGCGTTCCCCGAGACGACTGGAGTTAGCCGAGTCGACAGCGTCTGGGCTGGAGTTTTTCCTTTTTCTTTTATCATGTTCCATGAACAAGGAACGGGAGGAATACTCCGCCTTTTCGCTGGCTTCTCCGTGAGCCACCTGCTTACACGTTACGAATCTACTCGTCCTCGTCGCCTACTGTGAAATAGGGAGCTTTTTCTTTCTTGTGACTGAACTTCCCCTTTTTCCACGAACAGAACAGTGCCGGAGACTTAATAGTGACTATTTTATTTAATCTGCTCTATTTACGGTCCTTGGACTGCTATCCCTATCTTGACTTATTGTTACTCATCTTCTTTACTGCTTTCCACCCATAGTGCAAGAGTGGGAGCAATCCCGTCAGTGAATTTACTTCTATTTTCTCCCGTTTAACAATTGTACTCCTGAGTAAGGAGCAGCAAACGAGAAGTTTAGCGTGTCCCCTGATAGACTGTTCAAGTTAGTCAGCTTCGTCTTCTTTGTGCTTCTGAACTGTGTAATGCGTCTATTTCATTTTATTTTTTTTTATTTGCAAAGTTACTCTAACGGGCCTTAGAGTACCATTCAGAGACATCGTCGGAGACAAAACCCTCGTCGTGTAAAAGTTTGTGCATCATGAGGAAGAACTGATTTTGCAGTTAAGATTTTTCCACTGCGTTAATTTTTAGTTATTTCCTACCAATAAAATTAATTCTTTATTTCATCAACTATCGATTCCTTTTCTGTTCACATTGACACGTGACACGTAGTCATGGCTTAGAGTGTTATCAGCTTATGAAACAGGTTACCTCTAGTTTGCATAACAGACACTTTGAGATCACAAAGATATGTTGGTGAGGTGCAACAGGTCCTTGCATTATCTTATGGATATATCAAATATCTTTTTTGACGGTCACAAATCAGCGAACATCAGCTCGGTACGCATGGCTTATAAGGGGTCCTGGTGAATTCTTGACCAGCATAACGTACCAGGGGTCCTCGTACTTCTCTACCTTTTGCCTTGTTGTGTTTCACTTAAAGTACTTTTTCATAACGCTGTAGTTTTGCTGTGAAATAGTGTATAAATCAAATCCGAAGCAACAAAGCATCTTAACCTTAGGAACTGTTAAAAAAAAGGCCAACAAAAAAATAAGTAAAAATAAAAATAAATGAAATTATATCTATCTTGAAAGTAAATATGTAATTATTGATGCATATCATAAAAATATTAATGACTCGAAACATGTGTTTCCTTCTTTTGAATACAAATATATAAATCAATGTTAAAACTTTCCTTTCATCTTTAAAGTTCGAATTACAAAAGTTCACTAGGAAATCAGTTTGAAAGCAGTTTTGCTGTTAAATTGTGGAAATTCTCATTGTTTCTAGACTTTTCAGCGTTCTTGGCTTGTCGTGAGTTTGGCTTCGTTCTGCCGTGAAGTTAAGGAAGCGTGGCCCACTTGATAGAACTTAAGTGAATGTGCCATCTCAGAGGACTAAGAGGCCTCTCAAGCAGTTTCGTTTGCAGTAAAAAGGCTTTCGCTGTACGTAAGATATAAGGCCTTTGGCAGGATAGAGATTCGTCCATTAAAACTAATGCTTTAAGTGAAATGGAGGTAAGAAGAAGCGAAGTTTTTGTTCTAACTCTCGCCGAGTTGTATAACATAAAAAGGCAAAATGCCAAAACATGTTTCACGATGTGTGATCGCTTAGGCCAGAATCGTTTATGAAAGCCAGCCATTGCATATAGTTGATCGGTTCGAAGGCAAGAGGAGAAAGTTCTGTTTGAACCGGCGATACCGAATGACTTTTTTATTTCTAGTATAGTGCTCATTAGATTGAGGCATTGCTAACCAAGCGTCGAAACAGATAATGCCGCATACCAAAAGAGGTCTAATATTTCTAGGTATAAGAGCTATGGAGACGGTTACTGAGATTGATTTATGTTATCGGATTTTTATAATGAATAGAAAATGTCGATGAGCGGGATACCACAAAAGAATAGAAAATCCGGAATGGCATTCGGATCATAATTTTGTAAAAATTACGGCTGAGGGGGAAAAACCCACGACGAATCTTGATCGCTTACATAAGGAGTACTTCAAATTCAACGCTTATCAGTCCACTCTAGATGTCTTCCAAACGGTTGAGTGTGCTCTGTCTTGGGTGTTGCTTTTCCATAATAAGTGTACATAAAAATTAATAAATTGAAGAATTAGGTGAGATGATGTCTATTCTGTCTATCATTTAGTTAGCTGCTAAAGCCTTAAAATAGCCAAAAACTTCATTATGATCATAAATTTCATGCATTTTAATTAATTAGACTACTGTCATCATTTCTTGGCGAATAGTTATTTATAAATTTTTGCTGAAAGTTTCAATGTATCAACGAGATTTTCATAAATAGATTCAGCATGTCAATAAATAAATCAGATTTCCCCCGGGACGAAAACGAAAGTTAATTAAATTTGTGCAGTGAAATAAAATGTCATATTAGAGTGGAACTTCAATTTTAATTGAATTAAAAAACCGATATTGACAATTTCTGAATATTTTGGAAAGAAAATGAAAGAATAATGTAAAGAAATGTGATTTTTCAAATAAAACATGAAACTAGAAGAATAAAATCGCATCAGTGAGTCTGATTTTTTCAAAAAGATTAATTTTATACGAATACATGAATATTTCTGAAAGAGAAAAATCAATGACCACGTAAAATAAAGAAATAGATGAATAGGAGAAAAAACTGAGTGCTTACAAAATCATCTTTGCAAATAATTTTTAGGAAACATGAACCATCCGAGAAGATATAAATACTGCGCTTTAGTATTAGACGAGGGCTAAACCCCGTTTTAAAAACAGGAAAATTATTTTTCTTTTTCTAGGAGGATAATAAATGAAAATAAGCGAAACTTTATTGAATGCTATTCTTGTGAAATATTTCCGAATAAATTATTCTTGAGCATGCGTTTTCCCTTCTCTCTCTCATTGTCTAAAAGTCCAATTGTCGAAACAAACTTTGAAAGTTGTTTTTGTGCAACAATTTTTTATCTTCACTATTGCCCCCCTCAGAAAAAAAAGAACAAATTGGCAAAACAAAAACTCACAAAAACTGCTATACAAAAACAAAACTCCATAGAAATGCAGGAAAAATGAATTTAATTATATTTTTAAAAATATTTTTAACGAATATCACTTTGACGAACTTTCACTTTAACGAATTTGTTAGGCCTTAGCTGATGCCCATAGTAATATGTTATAACGGTATAACTGCCTAACCAATCAGTTCTGAAATTTGTGATGAATAGAAAATGATGACCATGAATAAAAACTAGATTGCTATGAATAAATACAAAATTGATGGTCACGTGGTAATTAGAACATTATATCTTTTTAAAATTATTTACTGTGGCTATGACGGATTTATAAGAAAAGAAGAACGAGACACAAGACCCAGAATTTTTTGCTTTGACAAAGGATAGTCTCTATCCGAAACACCAGCTTCTTTCAGGGTCTTACCACTCGTGTCCAATTTTGGCTTACTGTAGCTATGCAATTGAAGAATATTTAATGTGTAGCCTAAATAAAATCTCTCCTAATGTACTTTCATGTGGAAAACAACCTCAAATTTGATTTCTGTACTTATTGTAATTTGTTTTCTTGGTTATTGGATTTGCCTGGTCATTTCCAATTCTTATTAGAACAAGAACTGCTTTGAAATGCATTAACATAATGCGTTCTTTTTTGTGCAACTATGAAATTATTATAAAGATATTTCTTCCTTATCTGGAAGTTTTTAATGGAAGTTTCACTTAACGAAATTTCAGTTTAACAAATTTTTCCCCCAGTTCCTAAGAATTCGTTAAACTGATTCTAACCATCCGTAAGCGACAATATGTTAGAAGAATATTATACTTAAATAGAAGATCATTGTGTAATAAGTTCGATGGTACTGAAGTGTGGATTAAGTTAAAAGATCCTGAAATTGTAATGTAGCTCTTTAATATAGCCCTAACAACAATTTTAGCATGGAGAAAAGAATTCTTTTGTGAAATATGGACTATTGCTTCTTAAAAAGACACTAACTCAAGAGGTCTCCCTTTCTGAGCCTAACTTTCGTTTAATTGCCCCTGATTAAAACACGGTCTTTAAAGGCCTTTAAAAGCCTTAGCTGGGAAAAAATGTTCCATCTTCAGAAAGTTAAGAAATGCGTCCTAGTGGCAGATAAGTAGTGTTGGGTCGAAGGAACTGGAACTGTTCAGATGAACTAGTTCCGGGAAGAGGCCTGATGAAACTAGTTGCAAAAAACGATATCTAATAGTTCCACAGTTCCTTTTAGTGCAGTGATAAATTTTGGTAATCGAGTACTCGATTACTTTAGACTTCGATTACCGTCGATTAATAGAACAAAAAAAAAAATTTTTATTCGTTTGTTGGTCAAGCATCAGCTTTTAATCAAACCGATTTTCGTCTCTTTTTTTATTTTTTAATATTTTACGGCTTTTAGACAATAAAGAAAAGAAATGGCTAAAAGAAATGGCACGAATTGCAGCTTTTTCGCTAGCTGTATCAAACATCTCTCTGAAATGCCTTATTCCACCAGCCACATCCGTCCCATCGGAAAGATTGTTTTCCAAAGCCGGAACAACAATCACAAAGAAAAGAAACAGTTTGGATCCCAAACGTGTTGAAAAACTACTTGTAATGTCTTCCGTGGGTTACGAAAAGTTACTGAACGCTTAAAATTTATAATAAGAGAATACACTGTGGAAATTTAACAAATAAAGTTGTACACTTTAAATGAGCCAACTCTTTCGTGTCAATTAAATATATGTGATTGTACAATATTTTTTAATAAATTAAAATAAATATTTTATGTACCTTAAGAAAAGTTTACTTACTAAAAAATTCAGATATATTGCTTTGTAATACTTAAAAATTACTCCAAATTACTATTTTCATTGGTGTTTCATTATGCCAACTAAGTTTGGAGCAATGATAACTCATTACAACAGAAATAGTTATAAAGAATAACTTGTAAATGTAGACAAAAGTGGTAATTTTAATGATAATTTACCAGCTAATATGCTAATACCAAAAAAAAGAAATTGTTACTAAAATCGATTATTAACCGAGTAATTCTTATATTCGATTATCATATTCGATTATCAAAAAATGATAATCGCCCAGCACTACCGTGTATGACTCCCGAATGCTGCGGCCAGATGCGGTGCATGGCGCTAGTGCAGACATGATATCTGAGCAGTCTGTTACAATGAACATGACAGTACGTCGAGAGTTAACCGACTTTGAATGTGGGATGATAATCGGTGCAAGACGCAAGAATCATAGCATATCGAAGATTACACAAGAATTGGGGTTTCTAAGGTCAACAATGTCTAGGGTGGATCTTCAATATCACAGAGACAATGTTTCCACACGCGTAAACCCCCGCGCAGGACGACTACAGCTGTTTGACGAACAAACGTCACGTCACGTCAGCTCAGCAGACCCATAACGGGCAATCTACGGGCTACTATGAGTCAGATCACCGCCGATTTGAATGCGGGGCGTCAGGAACCCATTTCTACCAGGAGACAAATGCACCGCAAAGGCTTCAGCAGCCGAGGACGACTCATGTCCCTTTGTTGACACTTCGACACAGAGCTCAACGACTGGCATGGGCCCGCGAACATCGGCACTGGATCATGAAACAGTGGCGGCGTGTAGCATGGTCAGGTGAATCCCGGTTTCAGCTGTATCGAGCTGATGGGCGCGTGAGAACGTGGCGTATGCCCCATGAAAGTATGGATCCTGCGTGTCAACAAGGTTTCAGGCAGGAGGTGGCTCACTTATGGTCTGGGCTGTGTTCACATGGTGGCAATTAGGCCCCATTGTCCGGCTGCAGGGAACAATGACAGGTGGACGCTATGTGGACATTATTTCAGACAATCTGTATCCTTTTCTGGAATTAGAGTACCCTGATGGAGATGCCATGTTTCAACAGGATAATGCGACATGTTACCGCACACAGTTGGTTTGATGAACACTCCAATGAATTCACAACCATGTTTTGGCTCCCAGATCACACGTTCTTAATCCAATCGAGCATTTTTGGGATGCAGTAGATACCAGCCAGCACCAACTATACGAGAACAATTGTGGATAGCACTGCAAGATGCGTGGGTCAATATCTCTCCAGAATGATTCCAACACCATGCCTCGACGTGTTACTGCAGTTTTGAGGGCTCGAGGAGGAGCGACTCGATATTAACATCACACCATCAGACTATTGGCCACTCAGTTTAGCAGGCTATCATATTTGATTGGAATATTAAATAAATCCAATTCAAAAATCTTTATCAAAAAAATTTATAAGTATTAGCTGTATATGCTGATCTAACATATTAAAACATTAAAACGATGTAGTAAAACCATAGTCTTTACCATTGCCGCATAGTTGTCCACTCGTGGTTTTTACCATATTTGGATATCGTTTTATGTCCTTATAAAATAATGCAGCCAAAGAAATAATAATTTGTAGAAACTGTATTTCATTAAAATTATTCTTTTCCGTTCGTAATTTGCGGAATTCCGGAAAACATTATTTACAGGTTATAGTTTATTAAGTTTGTATTCTATTTATCGGTAGACACTGTCGTGATTAATAATACTACGAGTACAATAAATGCCAAATGCAAAGAGTGAGCAGAGATTTTATCAGAGCACTTTCATTTTGTAAATTTGATTCTTCGCTAAGTTGTGATAATCATTTCTAATGCTAGATCAAACGCTCATTCCGTTAATTATCGCTGACGTCCATTCACTTTATCTCATTCGTTTGATTTAGAGCTCTTCGCGGCAATTCTGTCTGGTGCGATCCGTTCTAATTATCACAGGATGTAACAATGAAAATACGTCAGTTTGTAGATGATTCCCATTACTGCATTAAATAACAGCATCAATGGTGGCACAATTAAATTTTTTCAACGGAAAAGGAATGCAATTTTGTATTTGATCTGTTCAGTTGGTCTAGACTCTCTTAGAAAAGTTGCTTTTCCTTCCTCCTGAATTAGAAATCATCGAAATAATTACCTTTTATTTGACTTAATACCAAAATACCTCCATGAAAAACCACCTCATAACACCCGGCATCTTCAATGAAACCGGTCATGTCGTTTCGTAATGTAAAATTCGAGACTGAAAAACCGATTTGCTGGGAGACCAACAAACCATTGAAGACTCTACAAGAGGAAGAATATTTGTCAATTTCAACAGAGGAATAGATGTAACATTTAAATGTTTTCCTTACATATAATAGTATGACACGAAATAATGAGCATGTGAAAAATTAAATCGCTTGTTCTGTTATTTAACGGTCCATTCGTACTCTGAGCTACACAACAAAATCGTCGTTGAGGCCCAGGTAAATGGCTATACAAATTTTAATTCCTTTGGCGAAGGAAAGCAGCATCACAGAAAACTTTCCCTTAAAATTTTCTCGTTATTCTGGTTTATTTCATCTCACGAACATGGAGAACAAAAGTAAAGGCGCTTAACAGTTTGCCGCCGAGACTTGTTAATGAATCCGTGGGTTTAATTTATTTTGATATTTAATAACGTAGACTCTGAACTATTTTCACTCCTGGATTTCCTCCTGAAAATTCAGAAATAATTTACGGCGTGAAAACACTTGTTTTGTTTATTCAAACATAAAACACCGTTGTACCTGTCTGAGATTTTATTCTGCTGAGTTGAGAAGTAAATTCGTCATAAAAGGAAATGGAGAAAGCCGTATGAACAAAAATATTAATTTTTAAAAACACAAGATAACAAAGAAACTACATTTACACCATGTGGTCAAAAATATATACATCTGTACTTTTCTACTGCAACAATAACAACATCGCGCCTTAATCCTCCTGGGATTGTTAATAGCACATAGAAAGAAAGAAACTTAGTTTTAAATCAGTCCAATTAAACGACGCCACCCATCCTTGTCTCTACATACAATTCTGTGCTGCAACCATGATGTAATATAAATTATTAACACTAAATCTTTATAGTGTTAAACCTCTCTTTGCTTTTATTTGCAAGGCAGTCCATTTCTTCAACTCCGATTTCCTCAAGCCATTTTGCTTTGGAACAAGGAGCATTTTGTCACGTTAATACAGAAATGGTCCAATCCCAAACTGTTGCCACAATGAAGAATTATCCAAAATGCCAAGGTACATTGCAGACGTCTTAGTTCCTACAAGAACAAGTTGACCTAATCCATACCAAGAAAATGAGCACCATACAATGATATCGCCTTCTCCAAACTTCACAGTGGGAACACCATTGGGCACTACGCAATCGGTCATGAAGCATTCTCCTGGTATCTGCCAGACCTAAACAAGACCATTGGATGCCAGAGTGTGTACAAAGATTCTTCGCTCCAAAATATACTTTTCCAGTTTCGGTTAGCCGTAGCTTCGCTTTGATTCTGCTAATATACGAGGTCTGTTCAAAAAATACGTAGACTGTTTGAATTGCGCGGGCCCTGTTGGTCCCAATCAAAATCGCTTGGTGTCGCCATCTTCTGACAGATCCGCTGATTACAAGGCAATTTTTTGATTGCAAATATCAGTATTGGTTGATTAGCTACGCGGTTGTTTGTGAAGTGTGTTTTTTTTCGTTTGGCGGATTTTTAGAATGAGTGACTTGAACGAGCAAAGAGTTGCTGTGAAATTTTGTGTTAAACACGGAAAAACTGCCACTGGACGAGTGGAAAAGGCCAGAAATGTGGACGAGAGGTGACTGGTTGTTTCATCACGACAACGCTCCAGCCCATTCAGCCCTCAGAACTCGAGAGTTTTTGGCCAAACACTGGATTACTGTTCTTCCTCACCCACCCTACTCACCTGACCTCGCTCCTTGTGACTTCTTCTTGTTTCCCAAACTCAAAAGACCTTTGAAAGGAAGGAGATTTGAGACGATTCCCGACATAAAGGCAAATGCGACGAAGGCGCTGAAGGACATCACAAAAGAAGCGTTCCAGGACTGTTTCCAAAAGTGGAAACACCGTTGGGATAAGTGTGTGCGTCGGGGAGGAGAGTACTTTGAAGGGGACCCAGATGTGTAACTTCTGAATAAAGTATATTTTGTTTTATGACGTCAGTCTACGTATTTTTTGAACAGACCTCGTATAACTTAGGAGCGATTGCACGATTGCTCATACAACAACCCATGAAAACAAAGGGTCCTCCGTGAATGGTGCTTATACTAATTGTGATTGTGAGAAATTCGCAACTAAACCGGACTCCGCTTTCAGTGCATTCCATAGCTCCGTTATTCACCTGACCTCGCGCCGAATGATTACCATCTTTTGGACTACTTAAGGAAGCCGTGAGTGGCAAAAAATTTCTACGGAGCACGAAGTGAAAATAACAGATTTTTTTCTCGAGGAATCAGGTACCCCCTTCTTAAGCGGCGCTAGCGCACATGCATTGAACACGGAGGGGGTTATATTAAAAAGTATTGATGTATTTTCATTG
Source organism: Rhysida immarginata (assembly GCA_023313115.1). Taxonomy (NCBI): domain Eukaryota; kingdom Metazoa; phylum Arthropoda; class Chilopoda; order Scolopendromorpha; family Scolopendridae; genus Rhysida; species Rhysida immarginata. The sequence goes on from JAHWFO010014826.1 coordinate 1,825,070, forward strand.
GTGTGTATTTATATTTTATCGATAAAAATATTAAAGGCTCCCTCGTACTTTCTGTCCTTCCTCGTACAATGAAAAAATAAATTAAATTGATTCAAGAATTTTATACAGATATTTGTTTTAAAAAAATGAGACCAGTTTTATAAAATTTATGTGGGAAATGACTAATTCTAGTTTTCGTTTTGACAAATGTTTAAATTAACATGGAAGATAAATTGTGACTTCATCTACCGAAGGCGCAGTTTGCATGAGTAGCTTTCTTAATTTTTAGAATAATTAGTACTCAATTTGAATGTATTTTAATCCTGCCTATTAAATTGTACGAAAGGGAAATATAGCTCTAACTACTCTCAAGAACTGCTTTCATTTACAAGTGTCTTAATTATATTAATAAAAGCACACATAATCAAAACACGTTATTACTACATCGAGAGCTCTGCAATTTTCAATGAGTAATTTACAAAGTTCAAAATAGTTTTACCTGTTACCCAGGGGAAATTAACTCCACTTGTAAAGTTAGCGTATGCTACCTTTTATGGAATATAGTATAGATATATAAAAAGTTACTGCATGTTCTACTTTAAAAGGGTTAAACTCTTTAGCACGAAGTTCTACATTCCAATTCAAGATCTTTTCTGAAATCTAAATTAAGATTAACTTATATTCTCTATTCGAATTAAAAAAAAAAAAAAGCACAAAATTTTTATACTCAACTGACTGTACTAAATTCCTTTTTAATAACTTGTGACATGACTTACATGGAAACTATTATGTTGCAGTCATCTGTAGGAACCTAGGTGAAGCAAACCGTTACTTAGCAACAAAATTTCTCTGAAGCACAAAGTAATCTTATTCCACCCAGGAAGGGATGGATTTATTGTCATCGTGGGTAATGAATCTGGAATTTGAGAGTCTCAACGTCAAAGGGCAGATCCTGCTTTGAGGTATTGACATGAGTGAGGGCACTCAAATGTCACTTGCCCATTAATCCTAGGTCAAAAATGGGCTTTCTTGAATTCAATCCCTGATTATAATGATTTCTAAAAGTTTAATACGTAAATAGGATTTCTACAGATGCCCAAATAATAAATTGTTGGACTATCAAAATCGAATATTAACATAAAAATCGAATGACAATAGCAAACTAATTGTGGGTGGAAGAAATGTTATTCTTAATAAAGAAAGAGACCGTAAAGAAAATGTAAAGAAAAGTAGACAAAATAATGGCAGTTCTTAAAAATGGCAATAATTCGTTATCGATGTAATGTTTATGATTTTAAGCTCTATTAAGTTTTAAAACAACTTGAATTCTACGTTATGTAGGGAACAGTACAGAAGGCGATTCAGTTAATCATATAGGTTCCGATCATTAGATGTCTAATTTTATGATCAAGATTTTTCATTTTTCTCATTGCAATAAGGAGTTTAATAGTTGCAGCTCTACTATGAATAAAGGGTGACCATAAAGTCTTTTATAAAGTAATTTAAAAATTAAAAAAATATTCTGTTAGATAGATATATTAAGTACAGTTTTTTGTCAGAAAGTTCTTTTAACGGATCATACTTTAGGAGCGGAAGCGCTGTAGATGACGCTAAAATCGGCCGTAACGAAATGTGATTTATGAAAGCTATGCAGCACCTCCACGGTTAGAAGTCTACCGCCACAGGTAGTACTTATGAAAATGCGGCGCCACATTAGGCATTCTGAATTCAAGGTTCCCACCGATGGTTTGCAAGGAGTGGCCCCACACCAAGGCCTCCACGTTCTCCGGATTATTCCCTTAGACATTTTCCTGTGGGAATATATTAAAGTTAAGATGTTTTCCACACGGGTCCCCGATAAGTAAACATTGCGATCGAGAATAACGGATGCGATAATGCCGATAATAGAAGAAATGCTGGCGAATACTTTGGCTAGAAATTAAATATCGTCTGGGTGTTCTCCGAGCAACGGACGAGGTGCATGTTGAGGTTTATTAAGGAATAGCAGAGGCATCCGGCGTTGCTCAGGATAATTACAGTTGTATGTAAAAAGAACAACCTCAAGAAGTTAAATAATAACTCAAACTGGTTTTCAGTAATTCTACAATTTCCTGTTGTACACTAAGCTCCCGTTGATAAGATGTTTCCGACGTCCGGATAATTTTGTCTTCTTCTCTGACCAATACTCGTTCTTTTCTTCGGTGGCATTTCGATAGATATTAATTAAGATGTATCCTTCGACCGATTATTAAAGAGAACAATACAGTGAGCTTGTTGATTTGAAGAGTCGAGTTAATGTATGCTTTGTTATCGGTTATGTCGTAAAATATCTCCCGAGACTGACCAGCGTCCTTATATATTTCAGCGAGCAACCCAATGTATTCATCTTAAAAATACTGTTAAACCATCACTAAATCGTTTTCCATGGCAACAATATTTCCCCGGTGTTGATGTAGAAATATATGGCAACAATAACTTTGACGAAACAACTCTCTTCTTGGGTAACAGTGGACTACGAGCAAATACATGATCGTTTGTGTCTGTGTGCTCTGCAGTTCCAACAATCTCAGTAGGGTTATTCACTACTTGATAATCTGTTGTTGCAATTGTACCACAGATGTCTCTTTCATCTGTGATTGCACTCTGCTCTTGATGTCTTGAAGTAAAACTTGCCCACTTTGTCTTTGAATTTATCACTTTGTGCGGCATTTCCTCTGTTGACAGCTCACCACTTGCTCAGTTGCAGCAACGAGCGAAGGGACTGCTTTCTCTGTCGCCTTTCCACTTTTTCTCAATAGTCTGCTAACTCTCCATTATCTCCAGTTACTGCTCATTTTTAAAGATTTTCAAGAAAACGTTACATCCTAAGAACTATCAATTCTAAGAAAAGCCCAAAATTATACGCCTTGTTACAAATTGAATTTTATTTTATATTTCGCAGAGGTGGGATAGAATCCTCATTACGCGCCTTATTTATATTGCACAAACTTTGCCTTGCATTGTTGGTCATTAGATACATCTTATTACCAACAATAATTATCGATAATTATTTTTTTTCGAAATCTAATGTAGACATAGTTATTATTTTATTAAATTTCTTTATCAGGGAGAGATTTTCTGATCACTCTGTATTATCATGCATCTAAAGCATTGCTAACAATACAATTTTTCAGAAGTAGCTAAATTTTGTTTTATATTTTCACCTGGAATGTGAGGCGGACAATTTTGCTACAGATGTTCAAGCTAAACGTACGTCCATAGCATTTTATAATGTACGATCGGTTATTTCAAATAATATGCTATCAAAAAGCCTGTTAATCAATAAACAGTATTTCGCTGCTGGGAACTAATCACTTAAATATTGTGAAAATCCATTCCTTTTACAATCTGCTTTACGTATGGTATGTTACTACAAAAGAATTGCAATTAAATGTATTGCAGATCTTCAACCGCCAATTTCAAAATAAGCCGATATTTATACGAGTTATGAAAAAAAAGCTTATTAAGTTCAGACTGTCCGAAAGATTGAAATATCTCGACTTTCAGCGGATCGATTTTCTTAAAATTCATTAAATACAAATTCCGCATAAACTTAATGATCAATTCACAGTTTCATTAAAATGCATGAAGAGTGAGAACCCTTCCAGATTTAAAAATCAATAGACTTAACATTATGCAAACGAAAGAGGTTTAGTGACGTCGTTGTTTGCCATAACGATTTTGTAATTGAGAAGCAATAACCCAATTTGCCATTCTTTTCATTCCAATTAAAAAAAAAATCCATCAAAACGCGCTGGAATTGAATTACGCAAAACGCACATATCTCCGAACAAGTTTTTAACAACAATAGTTTTTATTCATAAATTTAACAAATAATATTATCATATTCTGAAAATTATTCAGTAGTTATTCTTTTATTTGTAATACATAATGCACAATTTCCATAAGCGTGACCAAGTGACATTGTCGAGGAGCTGCCGATTACGTGAATTCGTGATTTCGCCCAATTACTCTCTGCACGTGACGAACCTAGGTGCCCGAGATTGTGTGGCGCTCGACGATCTCGTTTTCATTAGTAAAACATTAATGAAATGAAACGAGGGAGGAATGGAAGCAAAAAAGAGTGACAGTAATAATCCTGAATAATACCAGTCTGGGAAAAAGAACAAATGGCTACGGATTTTGTATGCATTGTACCTTATTAAAATCATCTTCTGTGTTCTTAACTATTTTCATTACTTAAGCTCTAATAGTTTTTTTTACTGGTGCAAAAATATGCAGATTACTTATTAAAAATTATTCTTCTTTTTTAAATTCATAGTCTTTTCTTCCTTTACTCTAATTAAAATGCTCTAAAGAAAGAGGGAAAAAAAATTAAAGATGATTTTTCATTGTTTCAAAAAAATGTTTTCAAAAATGAATTCAAGGGCGATAAAAGGAATTAAATGACAAAAAAAAAATCGATTTTAATGATTTCAGTGTTATTTTCCTCTGTTTAAGTCAAAGAAGTGACGAGATGAAGGAGGAAAACCAAGTATCCACAGAAGTATAAGGTCAGTCTCTTATATTTTAGTTTTATATAACGATATCAACAAAGAAGTGAAGTTCTTATACAGAGGGTGTGCAGGAATGAAGATGAACGATTTTGAAAATTTTTTGTAATTTGTTGGTACAAGACACAGTAATTACACTACTCAATTTGTCTTCTCTGGTTACTATACATTCGCCGACAACGTTTTATTTCTCGAATCAGAGCTTTATTAATAAGTTCCTGGGACATTTTTCTCCACTCATCGAAAAAACCCTTTTTAGGCTCATTTAGACATGTCTTTTGCGACCCCACAGTTTCTGTTTTCAGTAACCCCAAGCAAAATAGTTCATGGGGGCTTCGTCTGGAGAGTGGGGCATCCATTTGTCGAGGAGGAAGTATTTTGCTTTTCTTTTTCCAAAAAGTCAAGAGTTTTATGGGCCGTGGCAGAATCTTGATGAAGAATGTGATCGCCTTTCGATATAAATTTCGAGCATCGGGGTCCAAAAACGGTTTGATTACCTTGTTGATATAATAATCTGTTAATCTTAGCTCCAGACGTGATAATTCATAAACACGTTTTGCCATTATACAAAATCCCTCCCCATACCATGATGGCTTTGCAATGTGACAGTTTGTTTCAGATTTTGTTGACAGTCCTTTGGTATCCCACGTGAACTGTAAAAAAATTCTTCTGTCCCCTGCAGCCCGTTAAAAAGAACAATGCCTCGTCGGTGGTAATAAAGTTTTTCAAATTTTTCAGAAGAAACCTGTACAATGACAATAATCTCTTGCGCCTCTTCTCAATATTGGCTGCTGAGATACCATGAACTTGATTTTTTTTTGTCTTATTGCCATATTGAATGTATTCTAAATATGATACCCGATCGTTGACCTAGGAAGATTCAGTAGTCTGGCCATACTTCTTTGGCTCGGTGAGTTTGCAGATTTTAGCATGTTCTTGAGGAGTTTTAACTTACAAGCACTCACCCCAATATGACGTCCAGCTTTGCGTCGTTTCTTCATTGGTGGTACTGTGGTTTCTTTGACTTGTTTTCTCAGCTTAGATATTGTTCCTGACCTCACAGTCTGATTTAAACGTTTTGTTGACGAATTTTTTGTGAAGTTGACCATTTCATTTGTACAGGCTGCTGAACTTTGCCTTTTATCCTGGGGTCTAATTTTGGGAAAGACATGTTTCCTTTTCAACAACAAGAAATTTGCATATTAGCCTCCTTGAAATAATATGATGCTCCTACCAAAAATAACCTCTGTATTGGAGTAAATGTTATAACTCAATGAAATATTAAAGGCATTGACATTTAATTTATGAAGGCATAACTAAATAGATTTCAAAAGTTGAAAAATTAAAATTAATATTACTAATAGTATATTTGCTGTGTAACTAATAGCTTTCATTTCGAATTTACGTAAAAGAATTTAGTTCACTTAGTGGTGGAAATTTCGAATTCCATTTAATTAATGAGTTTAACATAATTCTCTTACCAACTAAGCATCTTACGGTGATCGAAATTTGGCGATGCTGAAATTTTATATCTTGATTTTCAGGATGAATAATTAGAGATCATGTAATATCTTGTTTTCTTCATTTGTGGTATTACTGTCATATCTCAATGTAGATACTTAAAAAAGTTGGTCTCTTCAAATCAGTCATAGAGGCCAAGTCTCTCATCCTTTCTGGATTTATGAGTTTGATAATAGTACATGTTACATTTCTTCCCTCCTCCCTCTCTTAGTTTCAGTTGAACTTTCTTTTCCTCTTCTGCTTAAGAATTCTCATGAAGGCGCATTTGGGATAAAATGAAGCATCCAAAATGCTAGAACCATCTTTCATACCAATGCGGTTCCGAATCCCCTGAAATCCAAAGAATAAATAGAAGCGGCACATCGAAGGATGAAGATATTTACTCTCCATCATTCAAGAGAGTACAAGGTAAAAGCGTAATTTTTTGAATAATTCATATTTTAAAATTCGAATCGCAGCAAATGGAGTTCTATTAAAGTAGCTGTTCAACTCTAAATAGGCATTTCGTACAAGACTACTTACTTAAAAAGTAAGCCGTTTACCATTCTACGTATGATTGTATTCATTAAATTTAAAAGAGGATACAATATATACTTCTTCATTGTCCATGAAATTTCATCGACAGTTTCTATCAAAACGAAACAGTATTAAAATAAAGACTCATTGTCTATGAAATAGCTAATGTCATCTATCATTGCCATTTTAAGTCAGTTAGAGAAAAAGATGGTGTTCTAGAAGCAAGCTTCAATATTTCGACGAAGCAGTAGCTCAAATGTCTCTGATGTAAATTTTTTCTTTACAAAAAAAGATAAGATTAAGCTTATTCCATGATACAGTATGATATCCTGTTTATCAAAGTTAAATAATATTAAATTATTTTATAACATATGTCTTGAGTAGAAATTGGTATTGGTCCACCTAAAGCAATTCCAAATTCATTTTCCACTCCTAGTTCCCTAAAAAAAGCGTTTTATTTCGGATCACCTTTTTAGAGAAGATTTTTGGGATGTGCTGGGTCAAACTATGCACCTAAATTTATCGCAGCAAATCAATTTTTCATTGCACGTAACGATTCGCTCGATGAAGCGGTGATCACGTGAATTCGCGAGCAGTTCCTTTTACGACACGACGGCTGCTTTCCTTTGTGATCATTGGTTACCTTAATGATGGAGAGGTACAGCTGCTTACGACAGCAATCCTACGAAAGAGCGTTTCTCCAAGTCTGCAAAACTCTTGTCAGATGAGAAGCTTCGAAAATGCATCACAATGTTATGATCTAATGATAATGGATGGCCCGATCGTGCCATATCTTCGAGACTTATGTCACTATTATTGATTTCTTTGAACTAAGATTTAGCAAATTGAGTGATAGTTATCCTCTTTAACTTCGCAAGTTATTTCTAGGATGCTTCAGTCTTTTTTTTTCCAATGATGATTTTTGAAGTGCGTGAATTTTAATTTTAAAAGAACTTGATATTAAATTCATCATTGGCTATATCACTTTAAACAAGCTGTTATTTTTAGAAATTTTATTGTAAGAATGCCAGATTCCTCTAAGATTTTTCTATTTAACGTCCGCAAAGTAATTTTTAATTAAATCTTTTCGTTAAAGGGGTTGCTTAATATTAGGGCTCCATTTCACAGGAACGATTATGAACAAGCATTTGTTGCTCAGCTTAGAACCACTTTTCGTTTGCTTCAGAAATAACAATCGTTTTGAGTGACAAGTATTGCACAACAAGAGCGCAATTTCAAACAATCCAACCACATGAATGGGGAAAGAATTTTCTCAACTGGCGCTACGTGCTCGTTTCTATCTTCCTTAGAGAAAAATAAGAAAGAACTAAGAAGACAGAAATTTTGTAATCAAGTCAAAGAGACGGGATTCTCCTAAAGGGCCGTTATCTGAATTAAGTAAAAAATCTTGCGTCCTTTTTATTTATCTCCAACGTCTCAAAAGAATCCATTATAATCATTATAATCTTTATTCCTTGCTTTTCTGTTCTTAAGATGTATTACAATAATGGCGCTTCGTATTGCATTTCACAAACGAAACTTTACATACAGAGAGTACGTCTTCAAGTGATAGATTCTGAATTATCTATTAATTCTATAAGCTAAAGTTAATTACAGTGCCTTTAAAAGCTACAAACAACATTTTATCCTCTACTCAATATACAATGTACTTATATATCAAAGTTAATAATTTTGTTTTACCATGCGTTTAAAAAGGAAGAAATTTAGTAGACATACCTTGTACCATGAAGTTTCTTTTTAAAAAATGTAAAGAAAATTGAGATTGTCGACGTCATTATTTTAGAAGCCGAAACCTATGAGAAAGATAGACTCGGTCACTCAAAAGGCATCTGATCATAGTGGTCCGAGCAACAATCCAACCTTCATTGTTTCCAAAATAAGGAGAACACTGATTGTTAAAATCCAAGATGGAGACAATGAAGATTGGATTGTTATTCGGACCCTGATGAATAGGTGATTTTTGAGTGCCAGGGCCTGTCCTTCTCGTAGACTGTGTTTAGAAGTAATAAGACAAGTGTAAGCATCTGAGTACAATACAATTACAAATTTGATTTATTAAAATTATTTTTTGGCTCTACCGTATTCGTCTTGTTTAACTCTTTCATTTTGAATTTTCCTCCTTAAAAGTAAGCAAAATTTACTTTAAAAAACACCCTATAAAGCTTCAGAACCATGAAGGTGTTCAACAATGTTGTTAAAGATAATATTATTGCCTAAATCTTAATTGGCGAGAGCAGTAGAAAGATCCCAAAAGATTTTTATACGGATCCGCAATTAACTCGAGAATTACACAAAAAACCTAAGAAATTACTCCTGGTCCAAAAATTGGAAGACCTAAATTATTTTAGACGAAAATAAAAGAATTTGGCCGGAGGGCTTGACCTTGTTGTACAAGGCAATAGATATCCACAAATGTAACTTAATATTTCAGTACAGCACAAGCAATGAGCATCATTTGCAGTGGCGGCTCATAACTTAAATTTCTGGGGGTGCTGCGTCAGAAAATTGTGATTTTTTTTTACGAACTATGGAATAGCTACTGACATTAAGCTTAAGGATTATATCATATACACGTATAAAGAAAGTATAAAAGAAAAAAAAGACATTTTATTGATTGTTATCAATACCGAAAGTAAAACTGGGGGTGCTGCAGTTCCGCAGTGCCTATGCCCGAGCCGCCACTGATCATTTGAGCTTAAGCTGGTCTGAAGCTTGTGTAAAGTAAAAAAAAACAACAAGCAAACTATTATTTGCAATGTCGACAAGAAAAAGAGATTGGAATTGGTTTTTCTGTATAAATATTGAACAATGGATGATTGGAAATCAGTCTGATGAATCAAAAATATATAGGAGTGGATCTGATTAGAAGCTGTGGAATACAAGAAAGGGCATAACATCTGAGAACAAAGACGTGTTAAGAAAAGCACGCAATCTGGATGAATCATCGTACAAGTTCATATGGAGTTGGAGACGTTTGCAACATTGAATAATTTCATGTGACTCAAATTCTGGTGACCCATTACATTCGTCAATGAAGAAACTGGTATGAAACACCAAAACGAATATCTTTTTCAATATGACAACGCTTCAGTCCTTAATACTAAATGAGTCGATTAATCTCTCAAAATAAATCAGACTGAACTCTGGAGAGTGTTTAAGAAAGACTAAATGATTATAAAGGTGGTGTTAGAGAATTTTAGATCGACTTGAAGATTTTTAAGCTATTATGGTACCTGTCCTAGGGCAGGAGTGTGTAAGAATTATGAGAGCAGTTGTCAAGGTTAAATATATTGATATAGTTCAAATAAATATTTAAACACAAATTATTTGAATTACGATAGATTTATGATCAATAACAAATAGCAAATTATGAAAAAAAAATGATACAATGAAACATACTGTTTTCAGCAATAAATAATGAAATCAATCTCAAATTTTTTATATTTATTGATACGATATTACACGTCATTCACTTCATTTGCCTCAATATCTCCCCTGATATTAATAAATGACGGATGTAGAAAAAAGAAGGACGCAACAGAAACAACCTGGAATAAACAATTTTTTTTAGATATAAATAAATATATGAAAAAATCCAAAACATTGGATCACTTTTCTGAGTCACAGTAGAAAGATCCTAATTTCGTTAATAACCTTTATCGTATATTCCTTTGTCTAAAAATTAAGTAATAATTTCAATAATAGTTCTCAGAGTTTAAAGTTGTTTATTACCATTATAATAGTTATTTTGATGAGTATTTAAATATATAATATTTTCAAATAAAAATAATTCTTAATTTATAGATTTGAAGGAAAAGATTTCTATTTTCATATATAAGTTTTGTTTATCATGTGGCCAGGCGGACAGAAAGCGAAAATTTTCCACGAAAACTTAAGAAAAATTATCTACAAAAATAACTTTTTATAACTATAAAAGTTAAAACTTAATTAACTCTTAACATTATATATTGTGTAACCTTGACTCTCTCGTATTCTTAAAAAAATGATTAATATTTAACAACGCCCCTCTACATGATCCGTGCTGAGAATGATCAATATGTTTGTCTGTGCATTTATTAAGCTTCAGTGCCATTTGAAACGCAACAGCAAAATGCTTTAGCCTAATTAAAGCTACTTTCCCGAAGCAGAACCTCTTGAGAAAAGTTAATCATTCTACATAACAGAGGCCAAAAAAGTCTTGCCTTACTGTAGTGTTTCATTTTACAAATTAATTTCTCCTTTCTTGTCCATCGTATATTATGTTTCAGACGACAATAGTAAGCGAACGAAAATAGAAAGAGAAAATCCGTCTCTCGACATGCCCGAAGAATCAATAATCAAAGCGAAAGCATTCTTTCGACAATAATAACACAAAAATCCTCTTTAGATAATGAGAGAGTTAAGCCTAGAAGCTCTTAGATCACTAAATGCACTCTTTCTAATTACCACGAATTAAAACGAATAAAGAAGGACACAAAATGCGTAAGCAAAAGGAAGACCTTGTCATTTAAACACTTTAAAACTCCAATCTGTCGGTTCAGTTAGGAACCCAAATTCTCAAACTGCGAAATGTTGACATTTCGTTTAGGGGAATATAGCAAGAACATGGGATAATGTATCAAGTATTTACGTTTAGGGTTTTTTTCCCTTCAATTTGACAAAGACGGTTCTTTTAAAAAAGAAGTTTGTTGATAATGCATTAAAATTAACTTTCTACTGTATTATCTGCATAAAATATTTTCGTATGTCTTAACTGAGAGTTAAGTTATACATACTTTTTTTTATTTTGTTTAGGCACGGTAAGGACGTGAAGCATTCTTTAATCAAGTGCAGAATGTAATTAAAACAAATTAATTATAAATATATAATGCTACGCTTGATGATGGCGTCCACATAATCTTGTATCAATCCGGTTAGAAACACCAGAATTATAACCAAACGAATTTTAAAATTACAAGATTTTCATGTTCAAATTGCTTACGTTTCTCGCCTTCTTGAACAAGTGAATTTTATCCGAAGTTTCTACTGTTTAGGTAGTTTTATAATGATTAACAACGTAGCGCCATAAGGTTTATTTCTAAACGAAAATGAAAAAAGGCGTAAAAACACAATTACGCTATCTCCTAATTCTTTATAATCGGACAAATAAACCGTTATAGTACTAAATTATGTTATACAGTATATAGAAGACATGCTGAGACATATCAGCTCGAATTGATTCGAATGGTTAATTTTTTACAATGGCTAGTTTTAACATCTTAACCCGTACATATCTTTGTATATCACGTTTGTAAACCATTAACTTTGACATTAAACTCGCTTAATTAAAAAAAAAATTACTACTTTTCTTTCCTTAGAATGCATAATGAAATCGATAAAGCAAGATCGTTAAATTTTCTTCAACCAAACCATATTCTGCCTTTTTGTTATAAATTAAATTTTTGGGAACTTCAACTATTAGTTAAGCGTGCTCTTCACTTGGCTTTCATGTGTCTACAGAGGGATTCGAACCCACCACTCGACGGACTCTTCCAATTGTCCCAGTAGCCTTCGCCTCTCTGAGAAGAAAATTATTCAAAGTTACAGGAAAAATTTAAACGAAAATATAAATAATATATTTGTCTGAAAATTTCTCGAAAAAATATCTCTTTCAGAGTCTACAATAATAACCGATCTCCTGAATAAACAGTTATAATACACGACACATTTGAAGCAAGGTGGCTGAAACATGAGAACACTACATATAACACGCAATAAGGCTTTATTAAATATTATTAATAGCTTCTATTACAATAACTAATTTGACAGATTTCTAACTTCATAATATGTGCTGCCGAAATTTTTATAGAAAAGGATTACTATATTGTCGTGCTGGAATACAAATGGCCCTTCACCGAGCTGCTGCCACAAAGTACTGTCCAGTTCCCACGAAAATGCCCCTGCGTTTTAGAAAGTGCTCACTGCGCGCGCTGCAGTCGTGGCAGCCTATGACTACTCAGCACGTGGTAAGATACCAAATGACTTCAGCTTCACATACTCTTGCTGTTTTATAACGAATATATTCAAATTTTTGCCTGAATTTGAATAGGTTGTTCCACTACGGCAGCTGTCCACTTTCAATTGAGCAGTCAGTGTATGTTGCCACTAATTTGATTGAATCATAACGCTATTTAAATAACAAAGTTCAAACATATATTTTTGTTTGTAGATTAAAGCATATTCTTCTATTTCATCATATTTCACACAGACAGTCGGCCTACAATCGTCGCCATTTTTTTAACAGTACTCTGGCCTTATTGATTTTGGAGGCCTTGCCTGGTCTGTCTCTCGTTGGCCTCGGTAGATAGCATAACCTACGAAATAACGAGTCCCAGCACTGAAAAGTTACCTGACCATAGTAGGTTAAGTAACAGTGTAACCTTCATTGTTTCCATCTTGGATTTTCACAATCAGTTTTTTTTTGTTTTAGATGTAAGTAGCCTATAAAGCATATCTCAGAAACTTTTAAATAACAAAGCGTATATGAAAATATATGTAAGGATGTATACAAATTTTTTCAGCATTATCAAATATTTGTTCCCCATGTTCAGTTTTAATAGTCTTAAGGGATCGCTCCATCTGCCAATGCTTTAAGAGCTGACAATATTTGAAAAGTGAAGTTCTTCCATATACAGATAAAAAAAATCATTTCCATCAGAAACTGTTTTTTACCAGTTTTACAATTTACATTATTTGACAAAGTCTTAGGAAAAAAGTTGCCTTTTGTTTTGTTAAGAGCTGTATATGTTACTGGAGAAGCATGAAAAGAAAATTCTAATAAAAAACAGAAAAGTTTAGTTTGGAAAAAAGTCCATAACAGCGACTTCAACTTTCAGCTTCTCTTAACGGCCAAAAATCAATTTCTTATGTGGGCCAACGAACCACTGCGCTATTGAAAGATCAATATAGAAGAATAAAAAAGTGAATAAGCGATTTATCGTTCTTTCCTTGTGAAGGTGAGGTGCTAACCCTCTCAACAATTTAATCCTATACAAGGGGATGCTTTTTCAACTTATATTGGTTCCCCTTCTCGACATAAAAGCCTTTAGCTGTGAAAGACTTCACGAGTTTCTACTAACGTTCTTGGATTCAATTTGGTTTCGTCGCAGCGATGTTCGGCCAAGCCATCAACTCAGATTAAACCTTTTCAACTGGCATATGACGGGAGAGCAGCATCAGAAGAAGAATAAAACAAATGTATTATTGTTTCATCGCATTTTGGCAATGTATTTCATTGTATTATTGTTTTATTGTATTATCAGTTTCTGTGTCATAAGCTATTATCAAACTATCGTATGAAAAAAAATACATCAGAATTTTCTTAAATTTCGATATCGATACATTTATTTCTGTGCACTGATTGGACTGTACAATAAATTTGAACTTTTTTTCTGTATTTCATATATCAAAAACAAACGGTCCATCACATACCGTTTTTGTAGGAGACCCATTTCTCAGAGAAATATAACAGAGGCTTGATTATAGAAAATACAAACACTAAAATGATTTTTTTTGGCCGTTTCCTCTTTAGGCATCTGTTTGCGTGTGCCTGATAACAGACCAGCAATATTCAGCTAGCACACTTCCATTCCATCGTTAAGTTCTGCCTGTGTGATTTCATGATGAAACATGTCATAGATGTAGATGGTTGAAAGTCAGGATCTTGATGGTTTGGGTCATCTGAGGTGTCTTCCTCTGGATCAACAGTATATTTATCTGGAGCTGTAGGTATAGGAAGATCTTCAGAATGAGGAACTGGTCGCATAGCGCTTCTATATGTGCTACAATAATGATACGTAAAAAGATAAAATGTGGATTTTTTGGAAAATGGTGCGTGGTAAACAAAAAATAATTACAGATTCGTTATTTTCAGCCAAAAATATACAAGAAATACATATTTTCATCTAAAGGACATTTTTCATGTTGTACAGTGTTATTTACAGGACTTGTCATTTCATGTAATCACATATTTTTAAGCAAAGACATCTGCATACTATAAGCTATATATTATGTTGAATTGCAACATTTATAACGAAATTAATTATTGTTAGTATCACATATGTTCACATATTTGAGCCTTGCATCAATCTTATAATGTGGAAAATGTCTCATTATTTCACATAATTTGGTAAAATCTAGAAGAATTGTCTGTCCATAAGTCTGTCCCCCCCTTTTATTTTTTGAACCGACGCAGATATGTCAATTTTGATGAATCCAATGAATAGGAAGTCATGGGTGGCCTTTCCCATGGTGCACTTTTCATCATCCCAAATATGCAAATTAGGATACATTCAAAATTTATCTCAAAAAGCGTAAGGGATAGAGAGAAAAACCCAGCATAAACTTGTTCAGCATAAAAAAACAAACAAAACAAAAATATCATCCAAATCGGAATAACCAATCACCCACAATCACAATCCGAAGCAGAAGATCATGTTGACCATTTCCGGAACAGTGTGCTTGCCATCCTGGAATTGTTCTGTCTTCTGTGTGCTGAAACATGCCTTTTATTTGCTTTTCCGCATGAAAGTGAATGTGAGTATGGTAATTTATGTTAATTTTTTGATTTGCATGCTTTACATGGTGGACATATCAAGATTCAGTTTTCCTTCTGCAATGTCACTGTTTGTAAGCTACAAACAGTTCACCACGTGATTGTGGGTGATTGGTTGGTCCGATTTGGATGATTTTTTTTGTTTTGTTTGTTTTTTTATGCTGAACAAGTTTGCAATTGGGTTTTTTTCTCTATCCCTTACGGTTTTTGAGATAAATTTTGAATGTGTCCTAATTTGCATATTTGGGATGATGAAAAGTGCACCATGGGATAGGCCACCCACAACTTCCTATTCATTGGATTCATCAAAATTGACATATCTGCTTCGGTTCAAAAAATAAAAGGGGGGGGGGGACAGACTTATGGACCACCCTGTATATAAGGCAATTTTGCGAGATAGTCTCCCTTCATTCATACAGGAAAATATTGAAAAGCACAATGTCATCAATTACAACTGTTTTCGGTCATGAATTCATATTTCATAGAAAATTGTGTTTTTTTATATATTACTAGAAGAGGTACCCGGCGTTGCCCAGGATAATTACACTTGCACAAACTTTTCCTTTCATTGTTAGTCATGAGATATTGATTGTTGGTCCATGCAGAGCGTTTGTGAATTGCGTGTTGATACCATTGTTGATACCTATTGTTGTACAAACTTTGCCTTGCATTGTTGGTCATGAGATATTTCTCATTAATATGCCTTGCCATAACCATGAATATCGATTTTTTATCGATATTTATTATTTTTCCGAAATCTCAGGTAGACAGTGACCTTCCTCATGCTTTGAAGGTCATGTATGCGAAATTTCATCAAGATCGGAATAAAACTGTAGATTTGTATAAAAAACGTACACACAGACCCACAGACCCACAGACCCACAAACATCCTTCTTTATATATATAGACTAGGAGCGAACCCATCCGATTGTATAATCGGGAAATAACCGGTTGTTAGATAACCCATTGTTAGATTTTTTCTTTGTTGTGACAACGTCCACCGTCGCCGATTTTATATAAATGATGTGAAAATAAACGTTTGTAATACACAGGATGAGTTCACAAAGTTTCAAGACTGGTCTCAGAACAAAAATTTTATTAAACATCGAACTAAAAGTCTTCGAAATATGACCCTTGGGCATCAACACAACGCTGCCAGCGTTTTTTCCATTTTTCTCCCTGGAACTCTTCGCACGGAAGGCTGTGAAGGGACGTCGTCGAAGCTGCCTGGACCGCTGGAATCCTGTCGCAGTCGCTTCCCTTAATTCGCCGGCGACGAGCGACGTGTGAGAGGGCGCATTATCGTAATGAAGAACCCAATTGTCTTTGCTCTCCTGGCGGACGCGGCGGACCGGATCCTTCAAACGCCGGAGCATTTTCGACTCTAAATTTTTGGAGCACTCTCCGAGTTTTCAACGGGGGTCACTGACACGCACTCACGCCACTAGCGAACTGCTCACTCCAGCGTCTCGGAAATAACTGCCGCTAGTGCTGTCGCTTAGCTGACACCCCCACTACACAGAGAACCTAACCTAACCTTTCTCTTCATCTGTGCCCCACTACTTCACCGCGTCGGGGCAACCGGTCTGCGCGCCCTCCCCTACTCAGGAAAAAATCAGTCTTGAAACTTTTTGAACGCACCCTGTATATATAGTGTATATTAGCTAATGAAAGGAATGGTTCTATCATTAAATAATATTTTATACATCACATACTCATCACATAATATGACTTCTTTTAATCACATATCACATCATATCATTCTGCATTTTTTGATCACATAAATGACAAGCATTATATGATCCGAATTTTTACTTCTGTAATTTGCACAAAATCTCGCGCTAGTAGCTCTAAATATCTATTGCTTCAGTATATAGGAAAGCAAGGAGAAGACGATTTTAAAAGACTCATGGCGTACTCTAAGATGCATCAGAAATTTGACAGAAATCACAGCAACAATGGAATCTTCTGTTTCCAATGGTATGTCACATATCCGTGCGATTTTTATATTCAGTTTTTAAATTTTTATCAAGCGATGTAGATTCAGTTTTTAAATGTTTATCAATCCTGTCTGCTACCTGTGTCCTCTCTAGAAAACTGCTCGACATTCTCATCGGAAACTATTTCTCTTCAATGAAAATGTAGCGCCAGAAACGCAACCAGTCACGCTTTATTATTCTAAGGGTAAAGTTAATCGTTTACAATTTTTACAACGCTTGTATAACTTTAGCCATTTGAGTCATGTTTGGTGGATGAAATCTTGTGATCAATTTTTCAACCCCTTCCACTAGTACGATCTTGCTGAAATTTTGTACACATACGTAAAGTCGGTGACAATGCATGAATCTAAAAAATGTTTTCAAAAAATCCAAAGGGGGAGGGAATTAATATGAAATAGAATTAGCTTATGTTTGTTTGTTTGCTCAAGAGATGGCGCTATGTGTACCTAATTTTTTTCTTCACTTGATAAGTAATTATTAACATGTTCAGCCTCGGTTTATACATGGACTTTTTAGTAGAATTATCAGCCATACGCATGCGTAGTACGAGGATTATTAAGTCTAAACGATTATTTTTTAAAAATTTATTTAATGTAATCCAACACGCCCATCCAGGGCCTGTATGGCCAGAGGCCGACGACTTGAGTCCCTGGATGAACCTGGATTAACGACTGCTGTATGATGAGTGAAGATCGTGTGCAACTGATGGTCGCCCATCCAGTGACTAGCCGTGCCTGATGTTGCTTAACTTCACCAGGACAAGGCCTTCCCCTCCTTATTCATGTAGTCAAGTTTCATAGATTAAAATTAAATTTTGAAGATCACAGGGAGCATATTCTAACGCTAATTTAGAACAATATTAAAATTAATTTCAACTATTATTTAACGATAACTTAAGAATTGTCCATAGTGAATAAAACCCGCTGACGAGCAAAAACAAAAATAGCAGCAGAGGACTCGACTCTGGCGATCAGTTAAAGAATTAAAAATCAGGCTCGAATACGCGAAAAAAAATGATTCAGACAGATTGCAAATTGGTGAAAAGCATCCAGTCCGATCCAAGTAAGCAAAGGAATGGTGCTAAATAATGATATTTTCTTACCTACGAAGCTGAAAAATCGTGCTTGAAAAATATTAATAAAGAATATTAATAAAACGTTTTAAGGGTTTATTGTACTCCGTTAAACTCTTATATTATGGTCCAACAGATAAGTCATGAGAATCACTCCTCCTGCAATAGGTAACGTGGTCATGACGTTGGTTAAATTCATCAGCCAATCAGCGGTTGCCTCAGCATCGTTGCACAGCTCTTTTATTTGTCGTTCATATTGCCTATTTAAAGTGCGCTTTGTTCAACGCGTGCTCAAAGAAGAAAACATTATATTCCTTCTGAGAAAAATTATTTCGCATTAATTACAGAATAGACCCTTTTAAAGACCATCAATTTAACAGTAATTCATTTAACAGCATCCTCAGTACGAAGCTAAATTTTATTCTAGCTGGTTTCCATGGAACGCGTTGATTGACAATTCTCATGATTCGCTGGTTGGAGTATATTTCAAACGTTTTTGCTGTGGCTTAAGATTACAAATTCTTTAAGCTCTTGGTTTTGAAAGTTTGAATGAAGCGAATTTGTATTAAGAAAAGAATGACAGTGTAGAGAAAGGGATATATTGCGTCCTTGAGAGAGAGAGAAAGGTCGATAATACTGGTTCCCCAACGAGTATTATTGCGGCGATCCTTAATCATAAGTTTAAAGATTTGAAACTTTGTCGCCAGTTCTAAACTTTGTGTTTAGAACTCACCAGTAAAATACAGCCTATCTCCATCCCTGACAACCACATCCTCGTTTCATTTGATGTAGTATCGATGTTTCCCAGTATACCATGTAAAGAAACCCTTAGCATCTTAGAAGATTGCCTCGATGAAAATGACTTGCCCAAGTTAGAGACTTGATGCTCCTGTGTAGATTATGCTGTTTTAATAATTTATTTCAATTTAACAACAATTTTTACAAAATGGAGAAGAGAACCCCAATGGGCAGCAGCATAAGTCCCTTCCTTGCTAACCTTTTCCTCAACCATTTAGAAAACTTGGCAATGTCCACTCTACCTTATTTCCCCAAAACCTGGTCTAGATATGTGGACGACATTTTCGCCATAGTCGATATACAACAACTAGATTTGCTTGTGGAAGGTCTCAACAATTTATCCCCCTCCATTACCTTCACTGTTGAGAAAGAGAAAGATAGAGCTTTACCTTTCTTGGACTTAGTAATACTGAGAGATGAAGGGAAACTCAAATTTGATATCTATAGGAAACCCAACTACGTCCCTGCGTATATCAATGCCAAATCCAACCATAGCTTTAGCCACAAACTATCAGCCTTCAACCATATGATCAATAGAATGATGAACACTCCCATGGTACAAGATAAGAAACAAGAGGAGATCCACCGGATTAAAGAGGCAGCCATCGTCAATGAATACAAAGAAGATATGATTGACAAACTGGTTAAAAAAACACGCTCTCAAATAGAAGTTAAAGGACATTACGACACTCCAGAATAACCAAGGGAAAGAAAAATTCATAGGTCTCCCCTACAACCGAAAATTAACTGGCGGCTTAGAGAATATATATAAGGTATATGGCCTCAAGGTAGCATATAAGAGTAGCCATAGCCTTAAACACCTACTAGGCAGCACGAAAGATGGAATTTGTAAAGTAGATAAATCGGGAATATATGAAATTAATTGTTCCTCGTGTGACTGTAAATACATAGGCCAGAGCAGAAGAAGGATCTGTACCCGCATTAAAGAACACTTTAGCTATATCAAAAATTACAAGCCCGAAAAATCTGCATTCGCCGAGCACATTTTATCCACGGGGCACATTGGAAAATTAGATAATTTTCGGATACTACATTGTGCTGACGAACCTAAAAAGCTTAACTTCTTAGAATCTCTTGAAATAGCTAAAGTACCGCCTGATATATTATTAAACCATGAAAGAGGCCCACTTGACCTGTCACAGTGGGCTTCACTGGTTTCAAAACTTTAACCAGGCTGAATTCTTACTATTACTTCACACTCCTGATATAAGAGGCTCTCCACTTATAGTAGCTTTTCGTTTTGGTTCCTAAGTTTTTTACTTCTGTATTTTTTTTCTTAAGTGTATTTTGTCAATGGGCACTTGACCCTCTCCAATCCTGAAATACCCCTCTTTTGTGTAAACCAAACAAGATGCCCTGCATTCTGATTGGTCCCTCCTCTTTATATAAACTTGTATCTGAACTTGTGTAACCTGAGTCATACTGAAAAAGGCCACATTGTGACCGAAATGTATACATATATGGTGTATTAAAATGTTCTTGTGGACAAGTGGAGTCTCCTTTCTCTCTCTCAAGTATTCTAGCATCCACTGCTTCGTAAGGTCAGTTTTTATTTTATTCTTTAGCTTAGTTAAATTGCGTCGTTTAATTGAAATGATTTAAGGCTAAGTTTTTCTTATAAATTTTCTTTCCTATTTTCATCAATAATTTAAACATCTGAGGTTTGGCGTGTAAAAATCCTCATCAGATCATTCATTTCTTACTCTTCTATATGCTACCTACCCTATTATTTTAAATGCCGCCTATATCGAAGTGCAAACACTGTCGTCTTTAGTTTCTTATCAACATGGGCAATTTCCAACCTTTTGACAATATTGGAGCAAACATAGCAAACAGTAAATATCATCATATCTATTGGATGTCTGTCTATTTGTCCTTTAAATGAAATTAAACCAATTTACTTTTTTTTTTTTTTTTTACAAATTTTTAGATTTTATTGAAAAATTGTTCTCGTTTTCTAGAAAATGACATGTTGTCCATTTAAAAGACTTTTTATAAGCAGTCAAAATTGTTATAATTTTTTATGAGATTTATAAACTTATGGACCTGAAAGAAAATATTGTCATTTTCTTTTACAAAAAAGAAAAAAAAGAAAGTGCTACATAAACACAGACTCCTTGGCATTCCCAGCGATTCCGCTGAAAGAGAGTCAAGTCAAATTTTTAATAAAGACAGAAATGTGCATTTTAATAGAAGATTAAATGAGAAAAAAAAATGAATTTTAATTCACGTACCACTATATTGGAAATGTTTGCCTTTTAAACGACTTTCTCTGAATCGATAATTTAAGCAAGATTCAGGCATCGAGATTTCAATTCAGGAAAGAAAAAAAATGTAATGGCGACACTTTTCCTTTAGAAGACAAGCAAAGCAAAGAACAGTGAGCGTCACGATTAAAAATATACCCGTCTTCTTTTAATTTCTTACTGCAGAATAATATTCCACTGGTAACATACTCCGCCGTTTCATCAGTATTTATAGATAATGAGAGCTCTGCATGCAAAATTTCAGAATATGCTTTAAATCGCACTCCAGGCTTCAAACGTGTAATTGTAAAAGTGAAAATGCAAGATGCTCCGTTTATTTAATAGACTACCACGTGAAAGAATAGCAAGATCCACATTAGCAAACGAGGATCGCTAATCACCTGTAAACAATGTCATGCGCATAGTTCCCTCCAACGTTTTTAGAGCTGAGCGGTTCAAAATCAACTGTAGGCAAAAAATTCAAGCAAAAACAAATTTGTGCAATTTATTTACGCAATTTATTTGTGCAATTTTGCTAGTAGAACCCGTGCCAAAAGATTCTGCACAAAAAGTCATAATTTAAAGAGTGGATATTATTTTTCAATAGAATCCTCCATTGCTATGTTTGCTTTTATCGTTTAGTAGTATCTAATCTTATTGGTATTACAAATGATTGATACTATGGTAAACTTGTATACATGAATTGAAACTGCACCTTATTAAATTCGCATCATTTCGAAAGGCTTTATATTAAATTATTGGAAATTTTCTATTAACGTTAAGAAATGAATTCTCTGTACTGTCCTTCTTGATGAAATTGATGGAGGCTTTGCAGTGCATATCGGGAAAGAAAACGCACAGAAATCCGATCGGTTTCGCCTTTAATTCTTGGCTTTATGAAGGATACAAAATCTATTTCTATTTTATTTATTTATTTTTTATTTATTTTATTTTTGTTAAGGGAATTACAAACCCAGACTGAGCCAGTATGGCGAAGCCGACAAGGCAGGTCTCAAGACGGGGAAAGGAAAATTACAATATTAAAAAAAATACAATCGACAAAAGAAAAATCAAGATTCGGAAAAAAAAATATAGAGGGTTAGTAGAGTTAGGAAGAAGTATGGTTAGTAAAAAGAAAGTCGTTTTAAAATCCGCTTGAAGATTGATATAGACTTAAAAGAGCGGATAGTGTAGGGAAAGATGGACCACCATCTTATACCAGCAAAGGAGTTACTACGCCGTAAATTATTCCTCCTGGCAAATGGGACTCTAATTGACATATTATTCCGAGTCAAATAAGGATGATAATCGCAGTTACGAGAAATAGAAAGGGCAGAAGATGAAGTAAGAAAATTATTAGATAGTTTCAAAATAAATAACGATAATTGAAAGACATATAACTGATAAATATCGACGATCCCATAGGAGTTCAGTAAATGAGAAACGGTGGCTGACTTAGGAAGTCTTAAGAGAATACTTATAAACCACTTTTAAACATGAAAAAGTTGCAGTAGATTAAACTTGGAGGTGGCACCGCAGAAAAGAATACCAAAGCAAAGAGATGAATGAATGAGAGAAAAATATAAAAGAAGCAAAATCGCTGGGGGGAGGAAATGTAAACGGGAAATAGTACCTAATCTTTATTTAATAATTTTAATTAAAGTATTGACATGGAGATCCCAGGATAAATTTGGGGACAGATACAGACCTAAATATTTAAAAGATGAAGTCGAAGAAAGAGAAAAGCTATTATAAGTAACAGAAAATTCAGAGAGGGTATAGAGTTTATTACGTTGGGAGAAAATCATGTATTTAGTTTTATTCAAATTAAGATTTAAAGATTTAGCAGAATTCCACTGGCTAAGAGTAGAAAGAGTTAATTTTAGACTGCAAATTAGGGATAGAGAGAGGTCAGCGAAAGAAAGAGCAACATCATCAGCATAATGAGTAATAGAGTCGGAGGAGAGAGGCGAAGATAAGTCGTTAATGAAAAGGTTGAATAACAAAGGAGAAAGAATAGAACCCTGAGAGACACAGGTATTTCTAGTAATTGTTTCTGAGGAAACGTTGTCGTTGTTGTTGTTGTTGTTGAGTTCCATAAGTCGAAATCGACTTCTGGTGCCTGTGTGGACATATGCTATCCATTCACAGTTTTCTAGGGAAGAGCGATAATGCGGTGATTTCCCGTTGCCTTCCGCATAATGAAAGGATGATAATGAAAGGGACAAACACAAACATCCACACCCTCGGCGGGATTCGAACACGCGACTCGCTAATTTCGAGAGCGGAAGGGCCTGCACCTTATCCCTCTCGGCCACTGAGCCGGCTGAGGAAACGTTAGAAAGTGTTAAAAAATAGTGACGATCAATTAAAAATCCTGTCAACCAATTGAGAGGAGGACCACGGATATTATAAAAAGAAGAGAGTTTAAAGATCAGAAGAGAAATCAGGATGGAATCAAAGGCCTTTGAGTAATCAAATACCGAGACCGCAGTTTTGTTATTAGACATATGAGCCTGTTAAAGCCAAAGTGGTGTAAGTCTATTAACAACAGTTTTGAGATATAAAGAATTTTAGTAGAATAGTAGTAGATAGCATTGCTGACTGCATTAAAGTTCTAGATAGAGAACTTTAGACTGTATATCTATCTAGATATTTAGACTGCATAAACTTGCACTGCCATCTGTGAAGCTGTTTGGGGAAATAGGAGTTACATCACTACTCCTATAGGAAGTTTGACATATTCGGATTTCATTTCTAACATTAACTCAGATTTTTTAAAAAGTGGACTTATATCACTTTGGCTTTAACAGGCTAAATAATAAATATTAATTAAAAATACAAATTAGATAAAAATAAGGTATAATAAACAAAAATAATTAATCTAAATCAAAATAAAAATAAAGAGCTGACGTTTCGGATAGAGCCTATCCTTTATCAAAGCAAAAAAGGATAATTCTCTAAAAGCAAATAGAATATTAGAGAATTATCCTGAAGAGAATTATCCTGAAGTTATGCTTTAACAGGCTCAAATTTAAAGTAAAACTCGATAAGATCGAAATACGCGATCTCGACACTCATTTTGGGGATGTAACCATGTTGGCGTGGGGAAATTAGCGAATTAGTATGAATGAAATCAGAAAGCCTATGAAAATAAATTTTTCGAAAATTTTCGAGAATACGGATAAAATGGATTTGGAACGATAATTATTAAAGTCAACTGGGTCGCCACCCTTATGCACTGGAATTATTCTGGAAAACCGTAAAAACTTAGGGAAAGAACCAGTTATTAGATAGAAATTAAATAAATATACTAAAGGTTTATTAAGACTAGAGGAAACAAAGATTAGAACATCCGGCCGAGGAGATCTGGAAAGGAAGAGGATTTCATTTATAAGAAAACCATGGCAATTCCTCGGGGGAAATGGGACATGCAAATAATGAAGAAAGTTTAGAAGAAGAAGTACGTGGATATGAAAAAATAGTAGAAGGAAGAGACGAAGGAGAGGGAAGGAGGATCGAAATAAAGTCGGTTAATGAAGAGGAACTTAAAGATGAAACATCAGAAAAAGGGGCAGAAACCATGGGAGAACCACGATTTAATTGATTAATTATTGACCATTTGGACCTCTTACTGGAAAAGTTCTTGAAAACTTTAGCATAAAATTTAGATTTAGATAGTTGAATAATAATTAGAAAAAGACTGAAATTTAAGCTTAGTGACTTGATTTGGATTACGGCGAAATTTCCGATAGAGGATTAAATTTTATTCTATAAGCCACAAATGAAAACTATTTTTGAATGATTAAAATTCTAACATTAAAGATAACCTGGTCAATAACAGCATGAAAAAATTAAAATAAAATTGAAAATTGACATAATTCAGAAATCAGATAATAAGTCAAGATATAATTTTATGTTCCGTTACATGATTTTAATTTTTAAATGTAAAAACCATGTTATAAATGAATGGACACTACATTTTAATGAAGAAAATTTTTTTTTTCAAATTGTTTACAACAGCTAATCCCAACAATGGACCCGATAATAATGCTTCTTTATTGGATAGTTAAATTTTCAAACTTCAAAAATCTCAAATGTTAACACCTAAGCAAAAAGTTGAAATTTCATTATACAATAGATTATATAAAAATAATAATGTTCAACACATCATAATTGGGGGAAAAACGAAAGCAATTAGGTTTCTTAACCTTGTTTAATTTTATTTTGCTTCTGTATTTCATTGAATACATTCTTTATAAACTTCATGTGTTTACTCTTCCAATATTAGAACATCAGATGTTCAATTAGGAGTCTGTTTCAATATTTCGTTTTTATAGTAGCCATCATGTTTCTTTTTCTTTCACTGAATTCTGATAGGATATGCTTTTTCATTTGTAAAAATCAAACCAAATTGATATTTTACATGTGACTTAAAAAGACCGCTTCGTTTCAGCTGATTGTGAGTGTGAGATTTCTGGGTGGTCAGACGTTTGAGACAGACGAAGTACTCAAATCTGCCGTGCGCCATTGGCTGTATTTACTTCCGACGAATTTCTATGAGCAGGATATCCTGAAACTGGTGCAGAGTTGGGTTAAATCCCTAAATCGTCAATGTGCCTACGTGGAAAAGTAGATAAACACGTGTAGTTTCAGTTGCGCTTAGTGTTTTATGTGTATAAATTAAGCAGAAACTGTGGAATGGAACAACCAAACAGGGGGGGGGGGGGGACCTCTAATCCAAAGGGAAATTCTAATACTTTTTAACTTTTGTCTCTCACCGCTGAAGATGGCTACTTGGTAGCCGAAATACGTATCCAGAATTTCAATTTTCGTTGTGGATTAGAGGTTACCCCCCTTTTTGGTTTTATCTGTACGTTTTGTAATTTTCTTTGAAAAAAATTAATGGCGTTACTTTCTGATATCTCTTCATATAAAACCTGCACGTACGCATCAGACTCCCCTCAGAACTAGGCCGGTCTGGGAAACGCATTAAAGCCGAATAGAGCAATACATATAATATTTAGGCTATGAGAATCTAGTGAAGCCCTAGAATCAAAGTCAAGGGCTACAGCATATAATGTATTAAATTAATACGAAAAAAAAAGCTTTTTTGTCTAAATTGAAATATCCAGATATTGACAACACGGCTGTGCCCGGACAATTAATTATAAATTAAATAATAAAGAAACACGAAAAATCTTAATAGCGGCCTTAAAAGCAATTTCATTATTATCAAAAATCAATATCGGATTCAGGGATATTTTTTTTCTTTCACGAAATGGTGAACAGATCTTTCATCATTTGGCAGGTATCGATTAATTTACTTGAGGAGGGGATTTGCGTTTGGTTTTGCTCCTGTGACTGATTGAAATGATGACAGCATGATTTATATAAAAAAATACGGTAATGAAAGGAAAGAAATGCCCTTCAACCCAAGACAAATTTGATATTTGACGACTAGCACTCTATATAATTGGCTGGGGCACAATATCGATGATGGTTGAATGCAAAAAAAAAGTAGTAAATTTGGTTTCCCTATAACGAGACTGAACTTTTGAAAAGCATGCTCTTGATTTTATTTGAATAAGAATCGGTTATATATAAAAAAAAGTGAAATGTTTACGTCTAGTATAAGATAAATAAATTTATTTTGATAATCGAAATGTGCAGACAAAGAGAGAATGAGTGTGTCTGTAAAATAACTAAAATTGTTTGTAAAATATTTATAGGAAAAATTATTTGAATTGCTCCCAGTATATGTCTTAAGCATAAGAAACGAATGTTTACATTACTTTTCTTCTTTTATGGGAAAGAATACAAAGAAGAACAGCTTTATAGACCTTTTTTATGAATTTGTGATGAACAAGCTACGACTACGTGACCGTTAAGCGAATGTGTTTCATACTATTTTAGAAATAAAAAACCTAGTAATTTTTTAAGACAATCAATATAAAATTTTGTAAAAATTACTTTTGAAAATTCAACAGATGAAGTTTTATGAACCAATAAAATAAATCATAATGTAATTGAAATAAGTCTACTAGAAGTAAATACGCTGAATTGTGTATATTATATTGAGCGTCTCGAAATTAGTGTGCCAAATTTTAAAGACTCATAGAAAATATAATTTTAATTAAAAAGCACTAGGAATATTATCAAGCTTTGTAAAAAACAAATATTCTGTACAAGTCCGTAAAATTTGTCAAAAAAGCCTCCATTTTTTTTATTAAGAAGATACAAAATTGCCGGTTTTTCTCTTTTTCACCGAAGACAGAGAAATAGGTAATATTTTCAAACATTCTTGCCGAATGACCCATTTATAAAAATAATAATAAAAGTTTTCTTTGGGGCGGGCCTCATAACATAGTTGAATCTACTGAAGGAAATGGTTAAGGCAATTTCATCTAATTTCCCTCCTATCTCATAAATCTTTTGCTCCATTTCCAAACTTAAGAGCTTTATTTTTTTTAAATTTTTTATGTTGCAATTCTTTGTTTGTTCATTATCACCTAATAGAATTTTCTACGACGAAGGGAGTGTTGGTGGATGGAAAAGGGCAATGAAATAAAAGATCCAAGTTAAAGCCACGAAGAACTCAAATCTTTTATACGTTTCAATGGCGAGAGCTTTGTTAATGGAAAGCAGCAGAAGAAAGGCATTTTCAGTGACGGATTTTATCGAGTGGTAAAACAACGAAGCTCTTTTTTTCACGGAATCCAACGGGAAATAAGGGTTAAACGAGCTCTGCGGATATGGAAGGGAGCAATAAAATGGACGACTATTTTGTATTGATAGAGGAAGACACATTATCTTTTTCCTCCCCATTTAACAATTTCTGTTTTCGATGTGATAATAAAACTCGGGATATACAGGGTGTAACAAAAATAAGTGGCCTGGCTAGACGTAGTCCGTTTCTAAAATAATAAAAAAGTTTACCTAAAGATATGTCCTAAAAGGTAAATTCGTTACTGAGTTATAGGTATCTACTCGTTTACTTTGTTAGATTAACAATCTTTTATTTTCAGTCAGGTTAAATCAGTAACAATGAAACCTCATTGAAGAATTAATACAAATAATCATAGTAAATGTTCAAAATGACCTTTACGAGCGGCAATGGATTGCTGAACTCTTCGGATCTAGGACTGTCTCACACACTCGAAAATTCCGTGTGCTCTAAATCGCTGGCATCCGTCTTTCACTTTGTTTCAGTTTCATTTTTTGAGTGATCGAATCATCCAATTAGGAGTTTTTTTATTGTGTTCATAATTGAATGCGAAACATATTTGTAATTGGAAATTGCACCTTATCTGTTGCGATTTATTTGTTGGCAGAACAGATTTGGGGTATATCCCTTTTCTGCACAGGTAAAAAGGGTGCAACAGACTTTTTAGTCAACCTGTATTTGCAGAATTCTTGGTGCGGCTGTTATCCAAACTAAGAAACTTACAAAAAACGATGTAATCGCAATGCTGTGTACGTATATGAATATGGCAACTAATTTGGGTTATTACTATGAAATGGGATAACTTAATGCTGACTTTATACTTTTGTTCAGTTTCGTCAGGGCTAATTTTAATCTGAAATATTTTTAAATCTGAAGATCAAATCTTATGTTGTTCAATGTGTAATGTTGAGGTTTAAAAATTAATTTAATGACATACTGATAAAAAACATCTAGATATACTTTCCTCATATTCTGTACCTTCCTAGTTAGAACTATCACATGCTTTATAAATAATTGTTAAAAATGCAACTAGTGGATGTTCTCGTCTGATTTAATTAATATGAAAATCATCTAGCAAACCACAAAAGGTGCACAAAAGATTAGCTAGATTTTTGCTAAATATAGAAAAGAATATAAATTAGTGCTACATTTTATGTTTCGAAATAACTAGCCATATAAAAGATTTCATTCAGTTTACAGATACCCAATTGGAATTTTCCTTTCATCAGACACTCAATCCGAAACGTCAGCTTTATATTTGATTTTATATTTCTAGTTTTTGTTTGTTTTTTTATTATTAATTTATTATTTTTTTAATTATTACTTATTTTTCATTTTTATTTAATAATTATTATTTATTGTATTCCAGGGTTTTTGTGTCTCGTCCTTTTCTCTTATAAATATCCGTTCATCAGACACTCAAGTAATACAAAGTAAAGTAATTCTTGTTAGGTGAGTGCTGCTAATTTTTTAACATGATTTTACTGATATACAAACCCCGTTTAATTTTAGAAGAATAAACAAACTCTTTTTAATTTCATTTTAAAATTAATCATTGCCTCCATTTGAATAATCGCATGCCTCGATTAACTTTGATAAATTAAGGCTTTCGTATTTTTTAGAGCTCGTACTTTCTAGGGTGATCGATAACTTTTAAGCTCTTATGATGAAAGTGACGGAAGGCCGCTGATACCTCTTGACAAGTCTTTAATTTAATGCGACTGCGACGTGCAATCAATTATATTCGTTCAGAAATCCTAGTTTTAGTCTGCTAATAGACATTCTGGCGGATCTGCAATTTAAAAATTAGCTCGAGTTGTTCATCAAAGAAGTAAGTGCACAACATTCTCTTTAAGCTTATTATTAACAAGCTTATGAACTTGATGGACGGCAAGTATGCTTATCTCTTGCCGGCTATTAATCAGGAAAATTCTATTCAATTCAGTTGAAGCTCACCTGAAGCATTCATGTAATTCAAAGCCGCGTGCGCTTCCACAAAGCTTCTTAATAATGGATCGGAAAGTGTGCTAAATAGGTAAAGGGAGGAGTTACAAGACCGCAATATTATCTTTTTAGTTCGGAAAAAGTTTAACCCCTAAGAATAGTTTATTTCGTGAAGTTAGTTAATTGACAATGCAATGCGCTATTGCAATTTCGTATGCTTTTTCTGAAATCGTTCCACAGGTATTCGAGAAGACATATTGGTTGGCCCGCGCAAAATTAAAGCTGCATGTTGGAAATCCATTACAAACTGTTTGCTCTTGTTCATTCGTCAAAACGTGTCTCCTCTGATGAAACAGTAGCTAGCAAGCATTAATATTGTTCAATATTATTTTTTTTTCTTAATTCAGAGTTTACAAAAAAAAAAACCTTTCTAACAATTTTAAGATTCACAAAGCTAAATCTTTATGACATTGTAAAGCATAAAGGATACAATAAATAATATACCCAAAGATTTCTTAATTTTAAGAAATTTTAAATTCTTTAGTAAATTCTTGATATATGTTTTATATGTGGACTTATAAAAAGAATACCCGTCAATTCTACTGAAATTGCTTCTAAAAATGGAACCGGCAGATCTCAGGAAGAAAGAATTAAAATCTTAAGAGAGGCATTTCGCTACCGGGTTTAACCGTTCCGCAATATTAATTTAAAATTCTTTTCACAAAAACTTTTTTTGACTCCCGAGAGAGAAAATTTTTCTCCCTTATCATTTCTCGAAGAAATGGGAATCCAGCAAGAACTGCATCTCCAGAGAAACACCAGAAAGTATTATGGGTTCTAGAAGGAATTTTCTTGTAATCTCCGAGGCAGCTTACATAAATAAATTTTTTAATTAATCTCGGAATTTTTTTCCATTCGTATACTCTTCTACGTTTTACAGCGTGGACATTATTAAGTGAAAGTTAAAATAAAAATATTCTTAAGAATTATTTAGTGGAAAATTTTTTTAACCTAGAAATAGGGTATACATTTTTCAGTTTAAATTATAGATCCAACAAAAAGTAGATAAGGAATGAAATGATAAAAAAAACTTAAAAGAATCATTTTGACTTCTTAAATAGGTAAGTTTCTAGATAAGAATTTAGATCGTATAATGAAAATACCAGTATACCGTATAACAGCTTTGAAATGAAATTTATTTAATGTGGCATCAATTTAATATAAAGCTGCTCTGTATCAAGCTTTATTCTAAATTATTCAAATATTCCAATTATTTTTTTTTTAAATTGTAACTTTTAATATAACTAGTGAAAACTTAAAATATTATTATTTAATATAACTGCATTTTTTAAAGCCAGTGAATCTAACAATTTAAATTTGAGAAAAAATACTTAAGAATAGACTTGATTGTGGAAAAGTATACGAGATATCCAGGGATATAATTTTTATATGTGGGGAAAGCTCGAGGGTTCGATGGGGTGGATTCAGAATTACAAGTTTATCGCTATATTAAGAAGAGACTGGCGTTAAGGATGGGTGGTTGAACGTCTAGATCCGTATGCCTTACAAATTCTCGGAGTCGACGACTAATATTTGAAATAAGTTAGTAGCGTTAAGGGTATCTCTACAGATCATCACTTTCTGGTTTCCTCTCCAACCTTGGCATCAATAGTTTCTTTCCGTGTGACAGTTCAAAGTAAACGTCATTTAACGTTTTAATCCAGAAACTTGAGAAGCAAGTGGTGATATGGCAAATAAACAACTGCAAGATTATGAATAGAGCAGGAGTTTCCGTGAAGATCGTCTTAGTTTTGATAATGATTCACGTAGCAATGAAGCTGCTGATGAAGTTTCAAAGAATGGGTTCATTGAATGTTTCTAAAAAGTATTGTGCGTTGGCAAAACCTAACAAATTTTGAAAGAAAAATATATTTTTCTGTAAATTGCTTTTCTAAAATAGAATTTCTTGGAACTTTTTGTATTATTCCTTAATTTGTATTATTAAAGATATCAATTTTAGATAAATTCAATGATCTTACCACAGATAATTGACATTGGCCGAGCTGCATAGAACTCATGTTCATGCATCATTCACATCTTGCTGCTCTTTTCATGCACTTTCTCTTAATTAATAAGTAATGTCTCCACATACATTTTTCAACGGCTAACGGCTGAAAGGATTTAGACGTAAATCTTTTAAAATCAAGAAGGCTTCAATCAGATGAAAAGCCATAGCAAACATATAGATCAATTTAGAAAGGGAAAATGCCCGCTCTTCGATAACTCATAAAAATATCCATCAAATATGCAGTACTAACACAACTTTTATTTTCAGATGAATTTTTTTCTTGTAATTTTGTTCTTAAATGTAATCGAACAAAGGGGATTAAAAATACTTTATTCAAAGATTTCCAAAATAAATTATTTCAAACCAATCTTATTTTTCTTAGAGAATCTGACATATGTTCTGATAAACTCAAGTTTGTTTGAAATAAATAATCAAAAATTCAATGAATGCATTCAGTCTTTTATTTAGCTAAATCGAAAGATAATTGCCAAAACTATAGCCTATAGAAGAAATCCTTTTAAAAGAAGAAACCACTGACGTAAAAATAATGCGAGTAGTTCTCAGTTTAAACAACTCATTTTGGTAAAAGGTTTTTAGAATAAACCCAAAGAGCATGTAATTATCGGAAGCTGAGTTAACTATCATTGGCACACGGAAGCCACAGAAGTTGCCCGAACCGCAAAAGATAAGAACCTCGTCTGAAACAGTTTTCCTGACATAGGTTCAAAGGGCTCTAACAAGCAGCTAACGGAAAAAAATTAGATAAAAAATTAATGAGATAAGTTTCGTACGAGGAAACATTTAAGCGGATGTTTTGGTCTAATAAATATACTTCATTAACTGTTCTTTATTACATAGCAATAAAGATTCGACGAGTTTTACAAAAATCTTTAATTAATGTGCAGTAAATTGCAGATGGGAAGCTTCCTTTCATTTCTGGACCTCTTCATTAAGCGTGTCTGCTGCTTGGTCCGAAAATTTAGGATTAAAACGCGCGAGGGAAATTTTTCGAGAAGTTCGATACGGCTCTTAAAAAAAGAAGTAAAAATGTTGATTGCAAATGTGCTCTGCCTGGTTCTGGTTATTAGTTATCATTAAAATTCACCCAAGCAGTTTAAATTTACTTTCTGAACGTAAGGCGTATGATATTTTATAGAAATTAATAATGATTTGATGCGAATTAGAGAAATTATCAAATACAACAGTTGCATATATTTTTGAAAGACAATCAAACGGAAAGTTTGCGATAAAATAATAAAGAACAACATATGTAAAGAAAGAAAGCATAATTTTACTGTTATTCTATGTAATACTCATTTTCTTATTTCTTTTCTAAAAATAACATGTGATATTCAATCTTGGAAAACACTGGGAAATTAGATTTCTTGTAGCTTAATTTTTTTACATTTGAAAGACAGGTGGATCCAATTAGTGGTGGAAAAAAATTTGAGACTGATGAAAAACCACTGGCGGACAAGAAATTAAACCACGGATACAGGATAGCACAATGTCATTAAATCCAAGGATAAGGTTGACAATAACAACCCCAAGGTCTGGCATATCATTGTCTAATATGAGAAATGTCCTTGACACTCGTGTCTAAGGAGTTTCGAATGTTTAATTAATTTTTCCTCAAAATTAATTTGGACTGATAAATGAAACTCACATAATGAGCTCACACTAAGCGTCTAACCAAACGAAGTTTTTCAAATTGGCAACTTCAAGAAAAGGATGGAGAAAAAGCAAAGATTTTAATTCGATATCTAGCTGAGACAGCTCTCAAAACTTCTTAGAAATTAGTAATACTTTTTAATAAGGATTTAATATATAAATTCACCTTGCTATTGTTTTCTATGCGTAGTTAATTCCAACAGTCCATAAATATGCCTTTGGAAAACATGTTGAAATTTTAAAATTACCTTTCTCACTTAAAAAAAAAAAGATCACTTTTTCGTGCAATTTTAAATAAAGGGTCTTCCCGTTTTTTCTACGAACAGATATCTAAAACTTCAAAACTAATCAATAGTTATATAAATATGTAATCAACAGAAAAAAAACAGAATTTAGAAGGAGTGTCTCCAAACCATCAGCAGTTATTTAAGTATGTAATAACGTTGATTTTCCACAAAAATTTTGGAACACATTCCAGTCGAACTCCAACGAAAATATTAATTAAAGTTCATAAAACACTCACTTTTACAAAACAACAAAATTCACCCATGTTGAGAGTAGATGAAACAACACTAGAATAACTGGATTCGGAATGCCATTGCTTTCACTTAAATTAATTCAGCCGCCAGTTCATTTATGCAACATAAATCTCATTGTCAAAATTAATATAGATTTTGATTTACTCGCTCTTGACAACGAGAATTATTCTTCGGCAGCTGAATTAACTTACATGAAAGCAATGGCATTCCGAATCCGGTTTTACTAGTTGAATTCTCAACATGGTTGAATTTTATTGTTGTGATTTTATTTTATTATGGACTTTAATCGTTGATTTTTGATTAAAATGTTTAAAATCATTATCATTAATTATCAATATTATTATTAAATTAAATTATTATCATTAATTTATAAGGCAGAGGATCAGATTCGCCCAGGAGAATCCATCCTAGCGGAACTAATGCGGCTATTCACCTCCTTATCGAATAATTGTACAGTATATTTTAAATCGAAAATGCTGAATCACTATTAAATTCTATTCAGACCCTAAAGTTGTAATGCGTAGATAGGCTATGCAAACAAGTTCCTTCATTTCTTGCTTTCTAAACCGCAGCTACGCAAAGAGCAGATGCGATCGAATTCAATGGTCTCCAGAAAAGTTTTATAACGTTTATTTAATACATATTTATCATATGAGTGCAGTAAAATTTAAAAGTCCTCTACAAGTTCTTATACTCAATTAAATTAGTATTAGGGCCTATAATGTATATAAATAAAGATTTAGGGCCTGTTCATTATCTACTTTCTCAGCTGAGACTTCTCAACTGAGTGTTCAGCAACAACACACAGGCATGGTTGTAACCAAGGGTTCCTCATCTCAACGATGTAAGTCCATTGTTGCTTAAGCCTCAGTTGAGAAGACTTACTTGAGAAACTAGATAGTGAACTGGCCCTTAATCTATCCTAATCTAACCTAACGTAAGATTTCGTTTGCATTTGTAATGGATTCAAAGGCGGCGATATCAATATGGTTATACTCATTGAAGAGTTTATGGCATAAGTGTTTGAAAAGTTTCTTCAGTTATACTAATATCTTCTCTTTCTTGAATTGAATTTCATCAATTTATTTTTATATTTTCTATTCATAGATTTTTATTAACCATTAGACAACTATCTACAAATGACATTGATCCGCAGTCGTTTCATTGCTGTACTCAAAAGAGACAGTTTCTTACATTCATTTACGAGACCTTACATCCATCTGCAAAGGACACCTCTTCATTCAAAAGATTGAATCTTCCCTCCTCAGAAGCGACGCTAGATCTGGATATTTGATCATTATTTTTTATTGTAAATTTATTCTAATTTTACTCAAGAAGGTCTTTCTTTTACTTCGGTGCATCTTTCATGAAAATCTAATCGAAGGATTGAAGTTCAGTATTTGTTTTGCTAATTTTCTCATCCTTAATTATCGTATTTTGAATTCTGAATGATGACATTAATTCTGATTACATTTATTTTTTTTATCCTTTACCAAAGGCAAGCCCAAACTTCCTGAAATTGTTTTATAGAACTCTTCAAAATACCCTTTTACACTTAGAAATACACCTGTTCTATTTATCCTGCCATTGTGTTGGATTAGCACTAATGGAAGGCTTGTTTTGGAATCTTCCGTAGTTCGGTCATCGCATTCGATTTGTCCTTCATGGTCGCGAAATACGTCTCCTTGAGACCAATCTTCAGAAAGAACAGTCAAAAGTCACTTGGAGCGAGTGCGTAGAGTACTTGGTAGAACGATGAAAGGTTTTGCTGCAAAACAACCGATTTCGTTATACACTCATCGTCAAAAAAAAAAAGTTCCAAAACCTATAGAACACTATGGGACGTTCTGTTAAGACTGTACCACTGGCTCAAGATCTGCAAGAGCTACAAGCCAAACTTCAGTCTGCATGGGATGAGCTAAATCAAGACTAAGTAAAGAGCTTGTATGAATCCATGCCACGATATGTGGCAGAATGCATTAGAAATAATGGCGGCTCAACATCCTATTGAGAGTTGTAATGATTTTGACCAATCCATTTGTCATATTCACACGCTCCATTGTTTAATCATTTGTTGTTGGTAGTAAGTATTAACTTCTTTTCAATATCTTTTCAATCTGACAATTCCTTCTGGGTGCAACATTTATTTTTGACGATGAGTATATAACGCTAACGCTATATAGATGCGTTATCGTTATATAGAAACCACTCTTGTCATTAACGAGGTCATTGTGCACAAAAGCATTAAGCATCATTTTTCGGAGAAATGCACCTCGAAGCCTGTCGAGAGCTCTTACAACTGCGAGCAGACATGCTAAGCTTTCCATCGCAACATTGCACGAGTTATCTCTGTCTACAGGAGATTCTGGGAACCTTTTGACTGTCCATAAATTTATATATTCGAACAGAGCTGATTATTTTTGAAACCACACAAATTTCATGTCCGTTGATGCTCTACTTAACGCACACAAGTTATCTAACTTCTACGTTATCTAACTCTCAGTTATTTAACTTATCCTGTTTTAGATTTAAATCTTAATATTAAATCCTATTAATCAATTTTTTAATTTCTTTGAAAGATACATGTATCGATTTAAATGACTTTTTTTTTCGAACTCTCTTGCACGATCCATTGATGCCAACCGATTACGATCTATCAATATGGTGTGAATGACATTAGGATAATGGTGATGTTTATTCAATAGCAAGACGAGATCTAATATTTATTGCTTTCGCTATGATGAAAGTGGAATTAAATGAGA
Source organism: Rhysida immarginata (assembly GCA_023313115.1). Taxonomy (NCBI): domain Eukaryota; kingdom Metazoa; phylum Arthropoda; class Chilopoda; order Scolopendromorpha; family Scolopendridae; genus Rhysida; species Rhysida immarginata. The sequence goes on from JAHWFO010014826.1 coordinate 1,862,101, forward strand.
TTAAACGGAGTTTTAAGCATGGAGTTGTTGTAAACAGGATCGGGATAGCAATTTATGTATATTCGAATCAGATTTAAGATAAAAATAAAATATGGCCTTTCCCTGAAACAACTTTTAAAGATTATGAAACAGATAAGGGCAACGAAGTTATAACATCTAAAGTCCTGAATTCTTAAAAATAGATCGATAAAAATAATAAGATAAAATTGAAAATAAGATACACGTATTAAGGTATACACTTCAGTAACGTTTATACGTTCTCAAAAGGTATTTATATGTATTTAATGATTCCGGTCTATTTAATATTGCCAAGAATTTAATTATCTTAATTAATTTTAATTCCATTTTTATTTTCGTTAAAATATGGCAGTTCTTTTAAACTTTTATATTTTTAAAGAGAGATTTTAAAATATTCGTTCAAACAAGAAATAAAACTTGGACGGTTATTGTGCTGCCGTATGTTTTCTTACGGCTTAATATTTCGAAACCTTTAAATTTCATTTGCAGTCCCATTTCAAAAACTGCCTCTAAGGAGATCGTGGAAATTACAAGGCTCCTCATTTTCCTGAGACAACTGCCAAGAAATATTTGCTCACAGATCGTTGTCGGATACAGCATATTTGCTTTGCGTGCGACTACAATTACTCTAGAGTTCATACTATTTAAAGTGGCCTTCATTTCCTTTTTGCTTCATTTAATCGTGCTTACGATTCACAAAAGCGTTTTTTGTATGTTAACTTTGAAAAGTTGTTACAAATTATGAGTATAAACTCTAAAAGGAAAAAGCAATTGGACTTTGAATAAAATACATTTATTTAATTCTCAAATTTGCCTATCTTATTGGAATAGATAAGACACAACCTGCTACATTTTTAAAGAACCCAACCTTTGTCGATGATTGTTATTGGGCTTACTGGGGTCAAAAGGTTACACTTTCGGCCTGCTTGTTGTCCTTAAATCCCTTGCATCTCGCCGTTTTATGAAATTAAATGTTCAAATTGATGACCTCCAACTTCGATGCATTTATTGACTCGTTTTGTAAATTCGTGTAGCATTGTAATAGTAAAAATACGGCAACGCTGACATAATCACCTTCAAATTAGGACCTTTGACATACACAACATTTGTTCCAGCGATCTTGCTATTTTTTGGGAACAGCGGCAGAAATCTTGTTTGGAACTTATTAAAAACTTATTAAAGTTAGCTCCAAAATGTAGCATGGCCGCTTTGAACGTAATCTTGGTTTAGGCAAGGCAAACTGTTGCGTAGAAATTTCTAAATAAAAAATAAATCTTATGAAAATACTGACATACCTTCTGTCTGCGATTAAAAAACATTGAAAAAATTCTGTGAATTTAAATAGCTTACTTGTAATAAAATTTATGCTATATGAATCAATAAGCTATATTGAAACATGATTCGTGACTTATGATTTTGCATTATATTTTTATGTAGAATCAAAGTATTGCTTCAGTAATCACCCGAAACATTTTACCAGCTCCAAACGTTTTTCGTATTCCAAGTGGTGAAAGAACATTACGCGATAATATCTTTATGGAGGCAAAATATTATTTGGCAAATTGTTGGAGCGTTTCCACGCTCAGGGCCCTTCTCCTCGTCAAGCTATGCGATTCCGAATGTAGATTTGGCGTTCTGCTCGTGTGTAATGGCTTCCTCACTTTCTACAGCCAAGAATGCGGCGAAAATCGTTTAGAAAGCAAAGAGTGAAGGGAGGCTACATAGAGAAGCAGAAAAGAGTTGGAATGAGGTGGAGGCAGTAATAGTAAAAGGGCCATCAGAGTGAAGACCAAGACAGATGGGAATCGATAACAGCTAGACGAGAGCATTTTAAAGCCCTCTCTAAAAGCAACGTTAAAATATAAAGAGAGAGAGACGCTACACCATAAGTGAATTTCATCCACGAAAATAAACATTTAAATAAATGAAGGAGACGTAAAAAATGTTTTCAATTATAAATAGTCTCGGGCAACGAAACAAAGTCTGCAAATGGGTTTCACATTTTTATAGTTGAGGAGTGAAATTTTCAGACAGAACACTTTTCAATGTCCATTAAATTAAGAATTTTTTTCTACGTAAGATCACTTAAGGATTTGATTAAGCCTAGGTCTGATTTAAATCTGATTTAGACGGTTGATTGCTAGTGAAGATCCTAAAAGAACATCGAGAATGGCTTATCATAAATTAAAATAGAAGCTTTACTTTAACCAAGCTAGCTAAGCTAGATATAGATCAAATTTCAGTAGCCACCTCTGGAGAAGAGTTTTTGAGATTTGAAGTGGTTTTACAAAAAATGTGCACGAAACTGGAAATCCACACATTTGGTGGTTTTCTGTGGAAAACAGGGAAATTTGGCTAAAGTGTGCATGAAATGAGAAATCCACACAAATACGCACACGTACACAAGCCTAATAACAACTTAATAACTTTCTCAATGTTTCTTGATGTTCTTGCTGAACGAAGATGCAAGAAGTCAAGAAACAGCAGTTCTTGATCTACAGCAGTTTATATGACGATGGCGGTACGAACTTTCACCTAAACTATTTTGAAATAATTGATCAAAATAATTTTATCGATAGCGTAATGCTTCCATGCCCACAGGGGCTCAATTGGTTAGGGCGTCGGCGCGATTAGCCGAAGGTTCCTGGTTCGAGTCCAGGTTGTGAAATTTTCTTTCCCATTGTCATCAATAATTTAAACATCTGAGGCATGACGTGTAATAAAAAGTCCTCATCAGGGCCGTACCCAAATTTTATTGGAGGGGGGGGGGGTGAGGGGGTTGTCCCTATTCTTCTAGCTGGGAAGGGTCCCCCAAGCAACAGAATTAGTTGGCAAGGTGGTCAATTTTTGGGGGAGGGACTGCAGCCTCCTCAGCCCTCCCCCCACCTCATAGAAAATTCATGAGTTAATCCTTATTTTGAAATGACCATTCAAATTCCGACGTTCTTAAAAGTTCATAATATTCGTTACAGTCGTAGGAAAACATATCACCTCGGTTCTTCATGAGATTTTAAAAGATAAAACATTAACATAAACACAAAATAATCTCTAGAGCATTTTGTAACTGCCAATTGCTTTTAGGGGAAAAATCTGAACTGTTAATAAAAAAATTTATAAATCTTAACCTTTTGTCATCACCTTGCAACTATGATTCGCTTATCATTCATAAAATTATTTGCTCTGAACGATGGTTTATGCTATTATTCTGTAGCCCATTAGATTAGTCTGGTTTGTTTTTTTATTATTTTAATAAGTAAAACAAAAAGTTCAGTAAAGACCATAATACAAAGACAATGAGCTCTAAAAGAAGGGGAGGGGGCGGATTTCCTTCATTCTCAGTGGCAAGATTGAGATTCGGATGTCTTCTTCCTTTGATGCCATAATTCATTCTTATATTTGGTCATTAAAACAATTGTGCAAAATTTAGAAATGAGCGAGGTTTTTTCTTTTTCTATTTCATTTTTTTTTAAAACATATAAAGGCAGAAGCAGACTACAATGTGTGCGCTCAAATCCGTAGCTTAATCTAATAAGATACAAATTTCAGCATCTTCGTTTAGGAAGAACACCAAGAAACATTATGAAATGAGCTTTCATTTCGATTTAATGTACACGAATTACATAATTAGATTTGTTGGATTTCGTTTCAATGCTAATCGAATTTACGTCGGTTTCAGGGAAAAATCCGATGAAGCGCAAGGCTGATGTTGAATGGCACGAGACGATTGTCGCTCAATTCTGGCCCATTAGATCCCACCAACGAGGCAGACTAAGGTATTCTTAACGATTATTTAGGTATGTGGTGTTGTTTGGAGAATGACGGTTGTTTGGCGAATCTGAATATTTGTGAGCACCAGTAACGATAGATTTTCAAAATATTACATGCAGTAATGACAAATAGGTATATCACTCATCAGAAATCAAATTATGTATTCATCATTCAATGCTAGGTTAACCCGCTCGATAGGTTCCTAATTTTTCCAATAATCAAAAAGGTCCATCGTAATTAAAGTGACCTAACATTCAGGCGTCCAATAGCAAATTTATATCAACTTTTAATTTCTTTGGAAAGAGCTTTTTTAATTAAAAAAAACTGTTAAAACTTCTACATGCATATATGTTTGCATATTTGATCAGGATTTCCATGTGATACATCAATCAATTCGTTTTGTCGAATCAAGAATAAATACTATGTTGCTTTTTTATTTACCACTAGATAGATCCCGTCAAAATTTGACTATAAACAACCCATTTCCATCTATTTTTCGCTGTAATGCTGTTTATTGTTATCGTTGTTAATTGATTATGTAATTGTTGTTGATTTGATCATCAATGGTAGCAAATTTTGTTGATTGTGATATCATTGTGGAGAGGACGTAGCAACAGGAAAGACAGGCTGAGTCACTAAAATGTCATATGATCAAAGTAGATCGAGCAACAATCTACTCTTCATTGTTTCCATCTTGGATTTCAACAATTCTACAGACCAAGACCTTTCATTTAAGAACAAAATGAAATTTATAGATGCAGTAATTTTCACCAACGAACTGTCGAAAGAATCACCCTTGGAAGTTAAATATCAGGTTGTTGCAAAAGTTTCTTCCGGTTCTAGAACCCGTGCCTAAGAAGGGCTCATTTTCCGAGGGGGAGTTTTCATATGTTTTCAAACAAATTATTGCATTCGATTCCTGAATATCTTTGCTATATTACATCCAAGAATCAACTTTCTGACTATACATCTGTGAGTGCCATCAACGGTCTGAAATGGACCTTTCACGCGAGCATACTCGAGCAATAATCTTCTACGAGTATTCTGGAAAGATTAGTGCTGCGCAATGTCACCGAAACATTTGCCAACGTTTAAGTGATGACACTGTTAGTTTACGTGCAATAGAAGAATGGTATCGGCGGTTCAGACGCGGAGATAGCACTCTTCAAGATGCACCTCCTCTGGTCGGCCAATCATGATTTCAGATGGTGATCTACGCCAAGCAATTGATGAAGATCACAATATAACAACGAGGGAACTCGCAGAACAGTTCAAGGTTCACTTTTCATCCATTGCCCGGCATCTGCATGAGCTGAATCTGTCATTCAAGTTCAATCGTTTTTGTGTTGGAATAAAAATCCGGAAAAAACTTTTGCAACAACCTGATATATAGATTTAAGCATTGTTGACGCTGGCCTGAAGCGCTCGCTTCGTTTTAATTATAGAGGAAAAAATTCATTTAAGTTGGCCGACAAAACTCTCAGGAAAATGTAATTAAGAATGAAATTAAAACTCTTAAACATTTTCATCCTCTTATGAATATCCACTACTAATTAGGGTACATTTATCGACATACGTTACACTGAATCTGCGTGACTGTAAGAAACGTAATATGATTACCATAAACAATTTGGCGCAAAAAAAAAACTGAAAGTTGTAGATAAGACAAAGGATCAGACAAGGTGTTACGGTAATCTGTTTCACTGTGCTTAACGCGTTTCTGTATAATATCATCATCAAAGGCGAAAACGGATTCTGATAAGAGAAGGGTGAAATTTTAAGAAATAAAAATATTTGTATGTTTCATTTTCTTCTTACTATCTTCCATCACCTATGCAAAGTTTAGAATGTCTTCAACTCCAAATAATTTGGTTTAACTTAGGGGAAAAATAAATAAATAAAGGGAAATTGTTACTAAATTATTCTGTTTGACTTTGCAAGTAAATTTTCATAGATCACTTCCTTGTCTGATATTTTATTAAAAGTAGAATATAAATTCCGGTTCAGTGTCGATTAAATCCGTCATCAAAGGTAGTGCCGCCCTTCAATGATTAATTATTCCGAACTCCATGGCATTGTTCTGTGATCGTCGTAAAAGAATTATATCTCATGAATTATCTATCGTTTATTTCTTTACAAGATATTTCTTCGAGAAGAAATGTAAAACTCGCTTTGTGCATTTGTTGAAAACTTACTCGCATTTCACTTTGAATAAAATATCATAAATGCTTTTACAGATTACAAAATCAATGCATATCACTACTTTCAAGAATTTTTAGCTCTTGGTTATATTAAATTATCTTTCGAATATAAATAATGAAAACAGTGAAAGAAAAATCGCTTTTATCTCGCTAGTGCAATGAAATTATGCATGTTACAATTTTACAATATTACGGGTCGGACGAAAAGACACCAGTGTCATAAAAATTTCACACAGGAATGCTAAAATATAAATAGATTCAAGTATTCAAAATAGAATCAAATATTCTGAAATTGTTTATTTTATTGCACTAATTGTAACCGATATTTAAAAAAACGAATCTAGGAGAAATTATTAATTAAATTTGAATTAAATTTAACTTCAAAAAATCTAACACTGGCAGATTTTGCTGAAACTTGCTCTGGTATTTAACAGTTCGCTTTAATTACGAAGATTCTTATCAAATAAACAGTTTCCCTTTCTAAACTTTTCATAAATTTAAATTTCAAATAGCTTTACCAACATGGCGTTTGTTATCTTTGCATTGCTGATGCTAGAAGAATTTCCAACCCCAAAAATGTTGCATAAATGAATAGAAAGAATGTTTTTAAATTTTTATCATGGATTTTAAAAGATCTTACTTTTCAAGAGAAGGCTGGAAAAATAAAGCACTACAATAAATTGAAAAAAAGACGGAATTGTCCCACCCATTCACGTGAAAGAGAAAAGGGAGAAATGGTTCTATATTTCTCCTGCCGAGATTAAAAAAAAAAAAGAAAACATAAAAAGCTATTGAACCGGTGGGATGGTGCAAATGAATTCAAATCTCAACTCAAACAACGAACCGAGAAAGAACCGAGAAAATGTTTTTTTCATTCCTCTCAATGGTTCATTCATTTTTAAGATTCAACAGCACATAAAATGCAATATATGACATTTGAGGCTTTAGAATAAAGGCGTCTACGTGAAACTTAGGATAACGTCTACGAATTAATATCATTATGACGATATCCTCGTTAGTGATTAATTTCAGTCCTTCGTAAATCATTACTTCGATTACTTGAAAGCTAAGAAAATTTATTGCGCATCGTTTTCTTGAAGAAAAACAACTTTTTCGAGAAAGAAATTGGCTACTGAAATAAAAATCAAGGAAATACTACCAATTTATTTGTAAAAAAATACACGATTAAAAAAACGAGATAATAAAAAAAAAGAAATAACTAAGATAGATTGTCATCCTTAGAGACAACAAAATGGACCCTCATTTTCCCTCCCCAAACCCACTTCCTATTAAAAGAGATAAAAAGTGAGGATGAAAGACGGGCAGAAGAAAGCAAATTAGGGTTATAAATAATAAGATGAATGAAGATACCAGAACTAGTTATCTTAAGTCATTTGTTAGTTTTCTTGTTTGTCAGTGGAAATAGGAATCGGTCATTTTACTTAACGACAATCTTAATTTTTCTAAAGAACCCTGCAAAGAAATCAACATCCAAAGATAAAAAAAAAAACTTTAATGAAACTAATGGGGAAATTTTTCTCCCACCAACTTCTGGATCAAATCCAATTGTGTGAGAAAGTTATCTTAATACATGCTCACATGAAGAATAGTCTTATATACTGATCCTATTTAAACCCTGTTTAAAGTTCTGTTTTTTTTTTTGTTTTTTTACACAGTGAGATAAATGCCTTAACGCATTTGGAGAGTATTTTTAAATTCCTTGTATACACTTTGGATAAAATAAACAATTTTCGTTTTCATTTGTACGATCCTTACAACTTTACTCTCTCCGAATCTGAAGTCAAAATCAAAAAATTCGAAAAAAATTGGCAACAGAACGACCAACTTTGCAAATTCAGTAATTATGTTTTCAAGATCATTGAAAAGTGCCTTTACAAAAGCAAATTTGACCGACATCACGTGCTGATAGTGCAAAGCAAACAGACCTCAAATTCATAGCTCCATTTGTAGTCTGTATAAGTGAAAGGGCGTTCATAATGTTCATGTGCAATGAAAACGTAGACGTCAACCTCATCAACAGCTGGATTTGATTAACGTTATGCAAGTTACAGTATACCGATTTCATTGTCGTTGCAGTATACCTTCATTTCAAAATATAAATTTGATTATTTTCCCTTGTTCATTTGGTCGCTAGCATCTTACACTAAATTAGAGCAAATGCATAGCGCAATTTACTCCGAGTAACATATAAAGGGACCACTCAAGAACAAAATCCATATTACCCAATCTATAAAAATAGTTTCCTATTTCAGAAGTTTTTAAATAGATACTAAAATTATCTATCAATTTCTCTTAGTGTTGTTCTGAACCAATTGTAAGAGCTAGCTAGCCAAAACCGCAAAAAAAACAAAAAAAAAAAACAGCAATTCACTATACGAAATTCCTCACAGAATAAAATTAAGTCGGTATGAGATTTGAGGATCATGATGGCCGAAATCCCTGTACTAAGGCTAACCAACGAAGTCCAGCAAGATAATCCTTCGACATTGCTGGTCGTACGGTGCTCGGCCCATCAGGCTTAACATCAACAACCCCCTGCATTTTCCTCTAGAAAAGTAATGAGACAGGTGAAAAAAGTTTCATTTGTAATGTCGCTACTACTGTTCGGGGTAAATCACCCGACAAATTCTTTTCATCCGAGTTACAGGTTCCCTACTGATTTCGTAAATAATGCAACGCTAAAAATGCCCACAACAAGTTTAAATTCATCGCTCTCCACATGGAAAATACATAGGTTTCGTGAACCTTTAATAAAGCATTTACTTAACAAAGCCTTTACTTAACAATTGCTTCACAGTTCCTCTGTAGGATAATTTAGATAATTCTATGGTGTAATTGCGTTGGAATTAAATTTTTAACGCAACCTAAAGCGCAGGATTATTTATAAATAGTTAAATAAAATAAATTTTCGTTTCTAAAATTGGTGCAAAGAGTTTATTTATTTATTAGATTCTTACAAAAAAAATTACCTTCAATATTTTTTCTTCTGGGCGCTTAAAAATTAGCTCACTGTACTATGTAATAGGGTTTAAGACATACGGTATTAAAAAACAAAATTTCCCTTGAGTTAGTTTTTCAATATCACTAGGTGTTTCTTTCAGTATTTTACCTTTAAAAAAAGTCTTATGACATTTATGTTTCCGTATCAAGCAATGATATTATGAAATTATTGTGAAAAGCAAGCCATTTCTTCTCTTTTTATTTATTTTGGTGCCTTCTTTATTTGTAGGGAACAAAAGCAAAGTGGGTACAAGCCCGAGCCCGTTAACGATCGCTCCGCCGCCCAATGTATCACAGACTTCGTTTGTAGTCTGGCCCCTATAAAACCCACGACCAATAAAACCGTCAGAAGTTCTTCTTCGATCCAGCACCACTATCAGTATTTTTTCTTAAAGTATTTTTTTTCTTGTTTTTTGGTGTGATATCTAGGGAGAGGCGAGAAATAAATGTCTACGAACAGCAGAAAGTCGAGACCACTGATAGTTTGCGGAAAAAAGAAAATGCTGAATAAGATTTTTTCGGTTCCGCAGAATATGGAATCAAATGTCTTTCATAAACCATTAAATAAAAACGAAATTATAATTTTATTTGAATGAATTATTACTTTTGAAAATAGAATTTTATTTAACTTATATTTAGTATTTCATTTTAATTACATTGAAGTTTATATAATCAGCAAAGATGTCTCGTTTATACTGGTCCTGATTTAAAACTCAAGCTGTTTTACGAAATGTTTCAAGAACAATTAAAAAAAAAGTACTTCTTCACATATATGTCTAGTGTTCCCTTCTTTAAAAACAATATAACTCTAAACCTTTTAAATTTTCAGATCAGGAAGAATATTACTTATTTTAATTATTCTTATTTATTCTTTAAGCATTATGATTTGATATTAAGATTTTTTACTTGAGTAATCAACCCATTTTCGAAAATATTAGAATAACCATAAATATCTACAACTGCATTTACTTAACAGCAAATATTTCAGCTTTATTGGATGCAATGAAACAACTTATATAATTGAATTAAAGTGTAGAATATTAGCTTCATTATTCACAACAAACAATATGGCTTTTCACCATTTTAACTATTTATGTGGTACATAATCCAAATTTAAAAAATGAGAAAATTCTGATTTATTGCTTCAGATAATTAGAATATTAACAAATAAATCTAATTCAAGTAAACATTTTAACGGTTTATCACTGTAACCAGCCTTAATACTTTGTCGCATCATCACCAGCTTGGATGGCAGCTCTTAATCTAAGTGGCAGTGTTCACTGTGCAGTGTTAATGTGCATAGTTCTCTTGTTATGGATTACCAGGCATGTTTTAAAGCTTTGACTAGTTCATCCCTGCTGCTTGGAGATGAAGCTTCTTCTTCAGGTTTCTCCATGCATTCTCAATAGGATTTTGATCGAGTGAATTGGATGGCCAAGAATGGATCTGTATTTGTTTTTCTTTAAGCCACTGCATGGTGCTTTTAGATGCACAATTCTGTTGAAATGCAAGATATCACTGCACAACTCTTTGTTTCTGCCAACATGAAGTGCTCAAAGACCTCTTGATACACCTCTGAATTTACACTTGAAGTGCTCAACTCCAGCTATAAATATACTTTCCCACACCGTCACAGAAATATAAAATACAGGATGTTCGAAAAATGTAGAATAATAATTACATTGTGTGATTCCATGCATCAAAGTAAGCAAAACGTACCTTATCGAGAACGTCTAAAAATCAAAATTTAGGCTCTACGATGAAGATAGGCGCTGGCACTGAAAAGTCGCTTGAGCAAGATAGATCTAGCAACGATGTAAACTTCATTTGATTTTAACAATCATCGGCCGTTTTCATGCTTTGAAACGTTTCGAAAAAACGGTTTAAAAATAAACCGTTTAAGTGGCTCAAACTTTGAAAGCTGTAACAACACCAGCAATTTAAACGGTTTTCAAATAAAACTGACTAAAGAGGGAGTTAGTTGTTTAAAACATGGCCATGGCCGCCTCCTTGAATAGCGACACAAGCTAATGAATTTGTTTTTAATTTAAGTATTATCAAGAGCTCATAAGGTATTATCCAAGGTCGAACTACATGGAGTCTCCACAATAAAATTGGCAATCGCGACTTCTTCCGCCGTTTCCCACACTCTATTTTGCCAATTTGTATTGCGGATTTGCCGCCGCTTCGGCCGCTTTGGTCCTCCATTTTGTTTTGGCTCAGAAAAACGGAATTGCACAAATAAACGAACAAATAAACGGCAGCTTGTGTCGTTTTCGTTTATTTCGTTTTTCTGCCTTCGTTTAAAACGGATTTCGTTTATTTGGCAATTTAAAAACCGTTTATGTTGAACCGTGAAACCAGCCAGTGTTTTTTCGTTTGTTGAAAATAATGAATTTTGGGTTTTCGCTAGACCACGGCCTTCTGGAAAGTGCAGGTAGTTTCCAGACGGCCGTGTTTATCAGCGCTGGGGCTTGTCTTTCTCGTTGGTCTCGGTTGAGATTAAATGAAGTTTTCCGCCAGGTTTTTAGCAAACTTCGCTTAACGTTTAGGCCCTTAAAATTTGAGTTTTGAAATTTTACATAAGGAACTTTAAGTTTGTCATACATAAAAGATCACACCATATATTTATTATCCTGTATAACACAACGCTTTAAACATTCTCTGTTAAAAGCCTGCTCTTTTAGTCGCCATACTCGAGAACATTGTTCATTTATGTTGACACAAAAAAAAAACGGCTTTCAATCGATGAAAAATATTCTTTTCTAGTAGTCTTCACTCCATAACAGTCTTTATTTACACCATTTCAATTGAGCTTGTCGTTGTTTTCGTGTTAGCAAGAGCTTGTGTTTAGGGACTCAGGACTGAAACTTCATGGTATATTATTGATCGAGATACGTCAAGATGGCTAATGCTTCTGAAACTATTCTTCTATGCAATCATCTCGAGCTGATACTGACCTCTTTTGAATGCAGTTTCGGCGATTGTTTGATACCGTATTTACTCGATTCTAAGGCGCCTTCGAATGTAAAGCGCATGCTGATTTTTATGACCATTTTTGAGAAAAAAAATTATTCCTCGAATCTTAGGCGCAGCAAAATCAACTTTATAACTTTATTCAAAAATCAAAATCAACATGTTTTAGTGCAATACGTATTTATATCAGCAAAAAAGTGCGCCTTAGAATCGAGTAAATACGGTATATGTGCACTGTTTTTGCATTGATTCGAACAGTGTGAAACAGTGGCTTGTGGACTGTCCACTTGTGCAACAATTTTTTTTTGAGTCTGTCCGTTTCTGTCCAGTTTCGTGAAAAGCGATTAGCACGTCTTTCATTGCTGAAGAAATGTCACTTTTACAGCCCAACTATGAAAGCTGTTTTCTTGACAATCGAATGTTATTCAGAATAACATACTTTTTAACTGCAACATCTTTTTATCACGCTTCTACAATATTCTATATGCAAATATTCTAATATTCTGAACCAGAATATTCTAATGTTTTGATTTTGGAAAATATGTCAACATTTTCAATTACACTAGTAAAATCCACCTCCTTTTCATGGATAAGGAAGTTAACATTCTAAATTTTATAGCAATCTATCTATCTTCTCTATTCCTCTTTTACCTTTTCGGTGTCGAGGAAGTTAAATAACCATTGTATCTATTGGAAATTTAGCCTAGCAAGGAATCATTCTACTGAGACTTTGACTTGGTCTTCCAAGTAAAGGAATAAAATCTATGCCCTCGGCAGGATTCGAACCGCGACTCATTGGTTTCGAGAGCGACAAGACCTGGGCCTTAGCGTTCTTGGACATCGAGCCGGTCTTTAATCGAGTAATTTTTTATTTGCATCTAATAAAGTGGAAATGTAATTGGTAATTTTTTATTTGCATTATTTATCTATGGTTGTAAAACTTTATGATTATTCTAACTTTTTGAATATGGGTTGTATATGAGCACAAAAAACACTAATTAAGTTGTGCTTGTTAAATAGATAATAAATATTTCCGCGTGTTTACCTTTTCATACTGCAACTGCGAGATTTTCCCGTATATAATGTCGAAAGTGTGTTTTTAAAATGTAACTTTTAAATGTACCTCTAATAGCGCACGTCATAAAGTTATTAAAAAACTGTAATTAAAACGGGAACAACCTTAAAGTGTATATTACTTAAAGTACACGATGTTATCTCCAAAAACAAAAAGATTTAGGTTTGAAATGTCTACTTCGAAAAGAAAATGCCTACTTTCCAAACTCTACTTGGCATTTTACATTTTGCAACATTTCTACAGTTTCGTGGCGGTTGTGCTCCTTTAAACGTCTGTATCACCGCCTTTTCTTCCTCATTCCTTTTCTTATGGTCCTTCATGGCCCCTTATGGGCTCTAAAATTTTAGTAATGCTTTGTGGGATTCCGTAATGCATACACTAAGCAACACTAGACTTGGCACGCTGTAGGAACTAGCAGTGTGTTAGTGGACGAAAGGAGACGGAGGCCCAAAGCAGGCGAATATGCCGTATCATCAGCACCCAGTGGGAAAAAAGAAATGGAAAAGGGATTTGGGGAAGACTTTGCGAGCTGATAAATTTGTCGGCTTCTCTCGTAACTTTGAAGCATAAGCAAAGAAATTAAAAGTAATAGTGTTTTTTGGGTGATAACAAAAAATCTATTATTATTTTAATTAATTTATTTGGCAATTTAGATTTGAAATATGATAAATATGTGAAAAAATAAAAAATTAAAACATCCAATTGTCTTATTTGTTTCATGAAAAAATTTAAAACGAATTATATAGTACATTCATTAGCCTATATGTATTAACGAATTCCTTATATGTATGAAGAATCTGGTTATATATAAGTTTTAACAATTTTATCTTTAACGAAAATTGTTAATGCCAGAACTAGTTACTTCATTTCGTTAACTGTTCCAAAAATGCAGATTACCATGAAATTTTTAAATTTTATTATGTTATGATTGACCTTATACGAGAGTTGTGTTTATATAATTTTGGAATTAAGAGATACGAGAGTAAGTGAATGTATAAGTTGTAAAAAGAAATAATATCTTCAAATTGCTGCAATGTGAAATCGTGCTATGAATATTGGTCGTTACAATGAGACTTTACGCTGGTGTCGGTGTAGTTGGCAGCACCCCCGAGTATACTGGGCTATAGTCATGTTTTCGTGCGAATGTGTCAAGTGGCAGGTGCGTTAGCTGATTGTACCCGTGATGAACAAAGGGCCGTAATTCAATTTCTGTGGGCGCAGGGCAGAACTGCTGACAAGGAAATGTTACCTGTTTACGGTAACAAATGTTTATCCAGGAAAGCCGTTTACCCTGTGGGGTTTTTCTGTTAGATGACAACGCTCGTCCACATAGTGCCCATCATTCGGATTTGGTACCATTCGACTTTCACCTCTTCAGCCCACTGAAGAGTCACCTGGGTGGTCACCGGTTCCAGGATATGGAGGAGGTCTGTCGGAAGGTTACCAGCTAGCTTACGATACCAACCAGAAACCTTCTTCGTTGCTGACTTTCAGGGACTCGTCAAACGCTGGGACAAGTGTGGAGATTAGGTTGAAAAATAAACCTAATTTTATCAGGTAACTATGTCAACTTTAATTTCTATGCCATATATATTGAATTACCCTCATATATGCGCTTAAAATTTTCATAAATGTTTAAAGGAACATTTAAGGGAAAAGCCTGGGATAGCCATGAAGAAAAATTTACCCTTTTCTGTAAATGCATAAAAATCAATATCTATAAGTCGTGTGAATATTAAGCCTTCTGTTACAATTCTGGAAAAATAAATCTTCGTAATTTCATTTATGTCAAAGTAGAAGATTTTGCGAGATTACTATATCATCCTATAACTTTACAATGGCAAATTAGAAATTTTGAAATTTGACCTCAACTTCCTTATCTAGCGCTGATGAAGTACAAATAATTTAATTGGATTAATATCATAAAATCACATTTAATTAAGTTCTTGAAATTATGCAAACTAAGGCTTTTATACGAGGGGCGATTGATAAATAAGGTCTCCATACCTGTAACTTTTTTTATTTGTTAACCGATTTTCAAAATTCTTTTTGTATCTTATACTCACATTTGTCCTCTATGTAATGCACTATTCACTTTTCGACATAGTCCCCATCCCTTTCCACACATTGCGCCAACGCGTGACTATTTGGGTGAGCCCGTCGGAGAGGAATTCCGAAGTTGTTGTCGACACCAGGATTGAATGACAGCTTTGGACCCTCTTCTGGAGTACGATAACGTCCGCCCGCACACGAGTCACCACACACCAGAGGCGTTGCAGCGCCTACAGTTCAAAAATGTAAGACTTTGCACATTGCGACTTTCACCACTTCCCAAAGAAGAAAGAACCCCTTAAGGGACATGAGTTGGTTCTGACGGCGAGGTAAACGCTGCCATTCAATCCTAGTGTCGACAACAACTCCGGAATTCCTCTCCGACGGGTTCACCCAAGTAGTCACGCGGTGGCGCAATGCTTGGTTTGGTTTGTTTGGTATTAACGTCCTTTTCAACTGCTATGGTCATTTCAGGACGGCGTTATAGGGGCCGCAAATTTTGCCTCGCAAGGGTTCTTTAACGTGCAGCCGGCAAACGACTACACGGGACCAACGGCGTTGCTTCCCTTCCGATTGAAGTGCGTGATCTCGGGATTTTCCCCCTGAAAAAATCCTCGTCGTCCTCGGCCGGGGTCGAACCCGCGTACTCGGGCATCAGAGGCGATCACGCAACCGCTGAGCCACCGAGGCCGATCGCAATGCTTGGAAAGGAATGTGGACTATGTCAAAAAGTGAATAGTGCATTACATAGAGGACAAATGTGAGTATAAGATACAAAAAGAATTTTGAAAATCGGTTAACAAATTAAAAAGTTACAGCCATGGAGACCTTATTTACAAATCGCCCCTCGTACAACCTACTCATTCCCTTAAGACTGAAAACAAGATTCTAGGGAAAATGATTTGAAAAGAAAAAAGAAAAAGCAATTTAAAAAAAAAACATGAGGGACACCAATTTTTTTCTCTCTCTCTCATAAAATTCCAATGGAAGTGAAGTGCAATTGCATTAGGTCTGTGTTTAGCTTAACGGCCTACTAAACAGGACGGATTAAACGGAGACGCCGGGCAAAGAACGGAAATTTTGTTTAACTCAAGAGCTCTCTAGCTTTGGAACAGCGAAACCATCAACGAATTTGCAGTAAAAAAAGGAAGCAAAAAGTTATTATAGAACTTCTTTGGTAAAGTTTCCAATCTCTCCTTCTATTAGATATAACCGCATTATTAAAATAATCAGCAATAACATAGGTTCGTCTCAGAAACTTTATTCCACATAAAATTTTATTTTTTATTTAAACTTTTGAGGCAGGACTAAACCTAAATTTAAAAAGAATATTTCTGAAGAACAATAGAATAAAGAGCAAATCTGTAGTACGATAGTTTCTTTATAATCATACTGAACCCAAAAGATCACTGAACTACATTCAGCGATCGATAGTATACAAAATAAATAATATAGCTGAAAAAAAAGATTACATCTAATTCATATTTTTTTTCCTTTTACCTCATGACCTGTCATAGTTATGACTCACACTTTGCAAGGAATCAATAGGGAATTTACATGGTTAAAAATCTTATTACGCGAAAAAAAAATACTCGACACTAATGATAACGATATTAACTTCATTATTTAAAATATTTATTCAATATGATTGAAACGTTCTTAATTCGATAATAAAAATCTAGGGCATCGTTATCTTAATAAATTTATATAAAAAAAAGCCAGCAAGCTTCGTAATAATGTAAAATGCACATACACATCTAGGGACAAAATAAACCTTTCTTTCCAAAGGCTTACCATCCAAGACGTGCGCGGTTGGTGGGATGTGACATTTCTTCTACAACCGAAATCTTTCCATATTAAAGGCCTTTTGTGATCATTCCCGTAGAAATGTCCACACGTCATTGTCCAGCTCTCGTTGTCAAAAAAGGGAAAAGAAGAGAAAATCTCCTTTTCTTTCCAATAAAAATACTGAATAGATTTGACAACAGAATTGGCCTTTGTCGTGCTTGGCTTCATTCCTTCTCGAAAGAGAAAGTCATTCGGTCCACTTAATTTAAAAAGCATTTCGTAGTGAATACTGCAAAATTAAATTTTAAAAATTGAATTATGTAATAAATGGATTCTTCTGGGGAAAATTCTTTCTGTGGAAATTCCTTACCCCTTTTTTAATATACGAGAATAATAAATTTATAATATAGGAATATATACGAGAAAAGATTGACATCACGTGGAAGGAGAAAAGATTGAAGGAGAAAATTAATAAATTTCTTCAGTATTTTTAAATTACCATCCATTTTTATAGATCATTTTAATCATGACACTCGATATCTAAATATTACATGTATTATTATTGGGCGAAGAATTAAAGGATATTTTATATTTCAAACGTAATATCTAGTTTTTCATCCTTACTAATATTAATGTACGTTACAGTTGAGGTATATGAGTGATAATTAAATTTATAACATACATTTGCTTCTCAACTTTAAAGTAAACATATTTAAAAGGAAAATAATTTATAATGAAGGTGCAATTTGGAAAAACAAATTTTTTAATAATAATTTTTAATACTAATTTTTGCTTTTTGGAAATTATTACTGATGGAAAACAATTTTAATAATTTCAGGATGTAAAGTCTTCAAGATGACGTCAATTCATAGCAACTCTGATAGAGCTTAGAACTGCTAAGTATTTCAGTAAATATATACAAAAAATATTTTAAAAATGCTGGTTATAAAAGTTTGAAGATTTTACATCCTGAAGTTATGAAAATGGTTTCTATTAGTTAATAATTTCCAAAAAGCAAAAATTATTATTAAAAAATTTGTTTATCCAAATTGCACCTTCATTATAAATTATTTTCCTTTTAAATATGTTTACTCTAAAGTTGAGAAGCAAATGCATGTTTTAAACTTTATTTTCATCGTTACATTACAATTAGTAGGCTACACTTTAATTTCCAATCAAATCCACAAATATTCAGGATATACCTTATTTTTTATGGTGTAAAGTGGTATTTTTACTGTTTTTAATTTATTTTTTAAATTTATTACACCTTACATATATTAAACTTCACTTCATTAAAACGATGCTCATTTTACATCATTTGCAGTAATAGACTGCAAATCCTACATTTATTTTGTACAAATATAGGTAGATGCTTTCGAGCATAATTATTGCACGAAGCCATGCTTGTATTCTATGCAATGCAAATGTATTCAGAATACCCGCTAAACCGTTGCATGAATAGGGTAAGGTATTCTGAATAAGATCAAAAAATAAAATAACACGCATAGAGCAAAACAATATTTAGTAAAAAAAATATATTAAAAATAAAAATATTTATTAATATTAAAACATTGAGAGGTGCTCCAGTATTTAAAAGAAAAAGCAAATTGAAAATAGTATTGAAAAGCAGGGCTTTTGATGCTTAGAATATTTTTTTTTTCTAATTTTAAATAGGAAAAAGCCTAATGCAATGAAATGAGAAACGGATAGGGTATATCAAAATGAAGAATAAAAGAACGAAAAGACAGAAAAGGAGGGGGGAATCACATTGCGAGCAGTTCCGCCTTGCGAAATGATTCAATGCAGTATTTCCCAGTGACGGCATCAGGGGGGCCGGCGAAGCCATAAGCAGCCCAACGCAGCGCGCGTGGTTCGAGGAGAAGCACCCACTAACTAAAATCAAACCCCCTCCTCTTCTTCCTCATTCAATTTTGGATTTCTTTCATTCATTAAAGAGGGAAAAAAAAACTCCTTAGCAGCCACAAACATAAGCAAACGGGCGTTTACACAAAACGACAAGTAAAACGAAAAGATTTAATAAAAGAGAGAGAAACTTACGTGACGATGATCGGGATATTCCAGCGGACTGGTGATGGAATGAAGATGTTCGCCGCTCAAACAGGACGAGGGTCCCCAAAACGATATTATTAAATTCGTTGATATATTAGGGTAAAAAAAATTGGAGGAAAGGATTTCAGAATATTCGATATGATATTCGATTTTTATAAAAAAGAAAAGAGAATAAATATCTTTTAAGAAATGCTTTTAAGCATAGCAAAGGGAGAAGCTAGATCAGATGGGTGAACTATATACCGAAATCCAAACTAAGATAACGGAAACATAAAAATTATTTTTTGAAGGGAAGGGGGGAATGATAAAATTCAGATTTAAATTTTTAAAAAGAAAAATTATGAAAAGAAAAGAAGCTTGGGAGAGATTTTAGTAAATAATTGGGGATCTCGACGAGACTAAAACCGCCAGTACCGACGTGGGCGGGACTCGATTCGAATCCAGGAACCGCTGTGGACGGGAGGCCAGGGCAGCTCTCTTTTGCGCTTAGTCCTCCCCTTTATTTGATCCCTTTCTCGGTCTAAAAAATTAAATTCCTAATCTTTCACTCGCCTCTAGTCGTATCCAAAATGGTACGCGGGCCTCCGACCGGTACCGGTGACGCAGGGATCGTCAATGGTCGTCCTCTGCGTTCGACGGCTGCGAACAGAAGAAAGACGAGCACCGAGAATGCGGGAATTCTGGGAAAAATTTCCCAGAATCCTTTGCTTTACCGAGGGAGTGGAGTGAAAGAGTCTAAGGGAGGGGTGGAAAATGCGAGGACGCCCTTGTATATGAGTAACAACTCTTCCTCAACGATTCCGCTCTTCCACACCCACCGACCCAAGAAACCTCCTCCTTTTACTCTCTCTCTGACTCATTCATCTCACCGGCGCTGCCTGTCCTCGGTTGTTTTCCTTTTGTTCGTCAATTTTTTTTTTTTACATTTTTCAAAAATTTTCCTTTCTCTATCTCTCTTTCTTTCTCTCTCTCTCCCTCTGATCTATCGGTCAGGCTCACGTTGCTTGGCGGGGGTGTTGAGCCAATGTAAAATCGATAGAAATTTGGCCCGAGCGCGAGTGAATGTGTTGCCGCCTAGAGAAGGAAGAGAAAGCCGGGAAATTCAGTCATCGGAATCCGTCTACCTCCAGCCAAATCGACTTGAATTTATAGACCCAGAGGAAAATGAATTATGTACAGAATTTCGATTTTCCCTTCCCGATTTGTGTCTCTTCATTTTTATTTTCAAAACTCCTCTGTGGTAGTAAACGATTTGAAGCGGGGTTTTAAATAGCATATTAAGATCACTTCAGCATTAGAAAAGAATTACACGTGCCACCCGAACGATCCGCACAATTATTATTGGGAAAATATGAGCATGTCATTGTAATCACTAAGTCTAGTCGTAGCTCAAAATGTGAATTCTGAAGCCACTTTTAAATAAATTTAAGAAAACGTAATCCAATCATATTAAACTGAAAACGGTAACTTACTCAAACAATATTGTTTGTGGCAAAACTCAAGTCTGTGCTCCTTATAAGGATTAAATGTGGAGTAAAAATTATCTTGGGACAATATACACTTAGGAATATCTGGTCACATATTCGAAACTTGATATAAAAATTATTTAAGAACAGTAAAATGCGAACATCAGAGTGCCTTTGTTTGTGCTTCGCTTAATATATAAAATTGGAGTTAAATTTATAAGTATACAAACGACGAGGAAGATTATCATAGAGACAAAAGAATAACTAAAAACGAAACACTGAAAACATTGAAAGACATAAAACAAAAATTACAAAATTATAAGACATCATTCCATTAATAATCAAGAATGTCTTGCAATGGACACTAGACAAATTCGTCTAACAGAATGCAGATAATTGTTGAGCAACTGAAATGAATTTCCTTCTAGGTGGGGCTAAAGAACTCATTGCTAGATCTTGTAGTTTAAACACTATATTATAATTCAATATTCTTCTGCAAACTTTACCTTATAATTATATTTACTGTTAAATATTAATACAAAATGTCAATAATGCTTCTAACTTTATTTAATCTTACAACTCCAATAACGCAGATAGGAAAAAAGTATCGGTAATGTCTTAAGATTTATTTACACGTAATAATTAATTCTGGATGGAATTTATAAATTTTTTTGGTAAAATTCGATAGGTCTACTTTAAAATCTACTGCAATATTATAATCCCTCTAAATCAATAAGCGCTGATCAATCACACTACCGTATTCTTCAAATATTACAATTTTGCTAAAACTGAGATATCTCTCTATATAGACTATAGATTGAAATTAATAAAAATATTTTAATCCATAATGAATTGTCTTTAAGGAAGATTCTTAATCCTGAAAAAGTAACATTAATTTAAAATTTACCGATATTATGTTCATAGTTTAAACGATATTTAAAATATAATTTTCTAAATATTAATACATGACTAACTGTTTGCCTTAAAATTTCATTTTGCACCTTAACTGGACATGCCCAATTCATCTTTCATAGGGGAAAATATGGCAATTGGAAAATAAAATCCTTTCTTTTTAAAAAGACCTTTTTCGCTTCAAAAAAATTAATTACATAATCCTTTTCTTTTTCAATAGAAAAAAAATGCAAAAAGTCCTTATGCACTGTCCTGCCTAAAGTATCCGAACACCCCTATTCAATTGTGGTTTCAACTCCCATGATGCACTCCTTCACTTTTGATGCAAAAGAAGATACGGCATTGACTCCGTCAGCCAGCATGCCGAAAAGCCGTGAATTGTCCAACTTTCAGAGAGGAGTTATCATTGGAGCCGCATAAGTGGTGAATCAATTCGCAAAATCAATGTTTTCACCGGGCATCTTCTCTCTATCTTACATGATACGTAAAAATACGAACAGAAAGATGCAATAACGACAGCTAAACGTTCCAGGCGACATCTCGGATTTGTGCGCTAGCTCTAGATTCATGTCGAAGAAAGACCAATGTATTCTTTTGCGGATGTGCTGAACGATTGCAAAAGCACACTTCAGGACATCACTATTGCTTTTGTAGTTGACCCGGGTACTTGCTTTATCGACCGTAGCTCATTGCTTATTATTCGCACAGTTCAACGTGACTTTCATGAGATGGGCTTCTTTGGAAGGGCCGGAAAGAGGAAGATTTTTGCATCAAAGGAGAATGCCCTATATCGTTTGCGATGGTGTAAGGGGAGACATTATTGGACTGATGTGCATTGGGCTAAAGTTATTTGGAGTGATGAAAGCTGCTTTACTGTCCAGTAATCGGACTGTGGTGTATAGGTATGAAGGCGATCAAAAGAGATGCCTAAAATCCAAAGGTATGGCGCGCCCCTTCTGTATGTAGAAGCTGTTTGGTTCACGTTCTGTACAGTAGCCATAGGACTCATAACTGGTATCGCAGACATGCGACATAATGCCCTAAGGTATCAGCAGATGTTGGAAAATAATCTTTCTGCGGTAATGGCAGAATTATTTGGCAAAGGATCAGACTGCTTCTTTCAGCAAGACAATGATCTATGCCAATTTGATCCTTCAACAAAGGAGTGGTTCACTCGTGTTGGAATCAAGCTGCAGCCATTGGCTTCTTCCCAAGGGCTTCTTCCCATACATAGAACAGGGTTTCATAGTCATCCCGTAATCCATATGAATATGTAGAGGCCAATTTTTCTTTCTTCTAGATTTCCAATCACAATTTCTTTGATTTAGTCTTACCCTTCTAGGATTCGGATCGATTTTCTTACCAAATTCTTCCAATTGAGTCTCAGTATTTTTTCGTAAGCATTACATATTCATGCTCATTCAACTTAACAATATCCGCTTTCTTCAAGATATTTTGCAACACCAGGACGTATCAATCAAGGTGATTTAGATAAGAAATCCCAGGGTACATTTATAATGTTTGTGCATTTCCACCAGTCACACAAAGAAAATACGTATTACTCACTGTCAAAATAATGTTAACACAATAACAATTCTCCTAGGCAATTTAATAACGTATGGTGCAGGCAGCATACAGGTTAAATTCATTCCACGTATTCAACAGGGTTCTCTGTGCTGATTCGTTCGAATTTTGGATTTCCCTGTTGCTAATCATTAGGAAGCGTTTTCCCTCTTGGGCTCCATACCATAAGGTGGATTCAAATTATTCCATATAGCATGTAAATTGCACCTAAGATGATTATGTTCGTAGGATCTTTGTAAAAAAATTTACACAGTTTCTGCTTTTGGTTCCTTATTCGAAAGAATTCATTGACTAGCAGACTAGTCTATGCTCTTCATTCTCTTGGGGTCAATTTCTGTTGTGTACTAGTAGTTCCTTTTTTTAGCGCTGTTGATGCCTTCCTGTTTCCACTTTGTAACCACCTCAGGGACGTCGACTTTGGATGGCCTTGTTTCTTTGAGATGGCATGAAACGACCTGCCTTCAATGTGAGATACGACAATGATTTCCATTTGGAAGTTCGCCAGCTCGGCCCCATGTGGCCTCGCACTAGTCTTAAATGAGTATCAAGATGCCAACAACTCAGTTGTATCGTTTACAAAAGGTGTGTGTCTATTTGCCCAGTAATATTTGTATGTCGGATTACTACGTTAGATAACAGAGTACGAAATCAGAGTTCGAGCAACCAATCAAGACGAATTTTATGCACTTATTGTTAATCGTCTGTTGAATTCGTATACAATGGCCAAAATATTCAATACAAATCACTTGCTAATTAATGGACGGACTTTTCATTTAATTTCTAAAACTGCTTCACAGAGATTCTGGTTTTAATATTTTTACATAGATTTTACTTGTGCATCCATAGGATGTTCAATCGATAATCGATTTCAATCCCTGCTCAAATTTACGCGGTGGTATGGAGATTCAAGTGCCAATGACCTTCAAAAGGCACTATGTAAACAATGTCTTTAACAAAATCCTCGCCATAAAAAGTTCAAGCAATGTCAAATCTAAAGATCGTGGAGTGCAGATGAATGACCCATAGTGTTCAACGTGACGTCAAGGAAAATTTCTTTCGAAAAGCGGATAACATCAATTACGAGCATAAAAATCTGCAGTCTTTTGTGAAACAGTTAAGATAGAATGACAAAAAAGTTTGTGATTTATACTGTTTAACGATGTGATATTTCTTTTCAAATACTCAATATGACGCTTTCACTTCATTCTCAAAGTTATAATTGCGATGGGAAAAAAAAGGAAAAAAGAATCCCCTGAAATAATTGATAATTTTCTATCTTTAACCTTTGCAAACGTGCTTGACGAACTCTCTTCTCCTCGTTTGCTTCAGTGATCATTTTTAAATGTTTCTTTCATAATTTGTTGCCTTCCTCAGAATCGTGTAATGAAGGTAGTTTGAAAATTTGAAATCTAAGAAAAAAATTTTAAAATATTTGGGAAAAAAATCGAAAATGAGAAAATTTCCCTTCTCCCTCCCACACGACGGCGAATCATTTTCCATTGGCTGAGAAGGGGAAAGTCGGCGAGGCATTTGCTTAATGCGACGACGGGGAATAGAATGAAGACGATTCCGGATGTCGTTCATCATTAGGCAAAGGCGAGAAAGAGTTCCTCTTAGAGAGAAATGAAATCGTTTCTCAATGCAAAAGTTATACAACAAAAACAGACAAAAAATTTCAAAGAAAAGGTTAAAAAATGTATCCTATTTCTCTAATTTGAATATTATTAAAAATGGCACCTGTCATATGTTTTTAGCGAGAGAACGAATTCACCTTCAGGTGCACCTTATTCCGGTCTACGGAGGGGTCACATGAGTGTAAAAGAAATCAAAAGTACCTTGTCTTTTAAAGTTACTGCTCTTCTCATCTACTAACACATTAAAATATTTTTTACACTAAATTGGTGATGGAAATCCTAAAGCATAGCTATAATGAAATATGGATAAAGAGGAAAAATTTCTTCGAGCTGGATTTGATCCAGGGACCACGAGTATCTAGTTCGTCGCCTCTATCAATTGGGTTACAGTGGACACTGGTACAGCTATCTATAGAACTGAAATTTCACAGAGAATGGGTCTTTTTCGACTATATTCCAGGGTGAAGTGCTTGCCATAATCTAATGTCTACTAGAATGTCACTGAAGATCTTACTCAGGTAAAAAGATTTATCTATTCAGTGACAGTCAATTTATGCTTAAACCTATTAAGTCCAAATGATTTTAAAATGTAGAAAACTTATAGAGACATAAGACATTATGCTTACTGATTTTATAAGGGTAACCCTTGCGTGGTTGCTAGGACATAAAGGTATAAAAGTAAACGAAGCAACTGACACACTAGCAAAGCAAGGTGCTGCAAAACTACCTTTATGCCCAGAACTTTCTGTGGTATTTCAAGAAAAATCGCAGCAGAGAAATTTGAAGAATTAATGCTTAAAGAGACTACAGGATGT
Organism: Rhysida immarginata; assembly: GCA_023313115.1. Classification (NCBI taxonomy): domain Eukaryota; kingdom Metazoa; phylum Arthropoda; class Chilopoda; order Scolopendromorpha; family Scolopendridae; genus Rhysida; species Rhysida immarginata. The sequence continues at coordinate 1,887,481 of JAHWFO010014826.1, forward strand.
CCCAAATTGGTGTATACACTCTTTGAAACGTTATAACCACTCAGCAACGAAATGAGATAGAAATATAAGGTTTGTTGTATTTTATTCCTTAAACTTCCTTAAGCCCGTACATGTTCAAAATGTCCACCTTCTGCCACAGTACGCTCCCAACACCGACGTCGAACAGACGGACATACCGACTGGATAGTAGCTAATGGAATATCATTGATAAAATGAACACTGGATTTGGCGATACCAATTTCACGAGAGCATTGCTTCACTGACTTCTTTGGGGATCGTGCAAAAAAAACTCCATGACGGCATCAATACTCTCGTTATCAGTGCAACTTCTCTTTCTTCAGCACCGACCTTTCAACACATCTTTCACCGTTCCTTCGGCTTCAAACTTGTCTCGGAGTTTTTTTATTGTTACCCTTGTTGGCGGTGGTGTACCAAATTCAACCCTCCAACGTCGTTGACCCTCAACAACATTCTCCATTTTCCAATAACACTTCAGTATCAGAATGAAAGTCTCACCACCATTTGGATTATAAACAAATGAACAATGAAGTTGCCAGCGCCGTCTATATATCATACACAATAAATCTTATATTTCTATCTCATTTCGTTTCTAAGGTATAACGTTACAGAGAGTGTAGGCTATACATCAATTTGGGACACTCTGTATTAAAAGGTAGAGACAGACCACCAATCAAGACCACCGATCCCAGATTCTACAACTATGTAGAAGTAGGATGAGAATTATAATGTTTTTTATTTAGGAAACTTCTCCACAGTATGGGTATCTTTGAAAACAAACCACTGTGCAGTAAATGCAATTTGGAGGAAGAAACAGTCCACCATCTACTTTTTGAATGTGTTGCATTAAGCACACATACGATACTCGTGCTTGGACTTGAAACAACATTTGAGGCAATTCATCAAGAACCTGTTAAGAGAAGCCGGCCTCGGCATATAGGGAATAGATGTTTATGGGTAGGTGCAATATTCCCCAGGCGGAATAAGTGGAACCCTGGCCCTCAATGGTAATAGAATAGAAGCTGTCTCTATGTGTCCTAAAGACTGCTAAGCAGTCGAAGTAAATGCCTGATAATAAGGCAGGCACCTGGCTCGTAGATCGGGAATTTCTCCTTTCAAAACCATCAAAACCATCAGCATAGCTTCAGTATTTTCAGGACCACTTTACATCATCTTGAAAGCAGTCTTTAGGAGACTTAGCTGTACCAAGTTCCGCGGTGGCCCAGTTGGTAGAGGCGACGAAGTGGATACTAATCACAAAAGGTTCATTAATTAAGGAAACAAGGAGACTCGCCTATTAAAGAAGAATTGTAAATATATTTCGACTTGAAACTTCAGAAATCTCTTGTAAAATAAGTATCTTCTTAGCAAAATGTGGGCTTTACCAATTTTTTTTTCATTCTCGTTAATGTATCCCAATTATTTTATACTGTTTAAAGTATATCCCAAAAAAACTGGATTTGATGAAACTGAAACCAGTCAGAATTGCCATGAACTTTTCTAGCGAAAAATGGATGTCGACGACAATTAGCTTTCTCAAATGGCACCAATTTTCACGAAAACTGAATGTTCGGAAATAAAGGACGTTTCATTTTAGTAAAGGAATTAAGAGCCTTTTAATGAGGCAATATTACACAGTTAAGTGTGTTTGTGAAAGAAACTCTCGAGAAAATCGTCACTCGCAGCGATAGAGCACGTTTGGGAATTGTCGATCGTTAACGATCATGCAGCCAGCATTATTTTTAAAAGAGTTCACATAATTCAGGCACGGAATCACAAGATGAGATCCAAAATTATCGTGCTGCGTTTACTTTCAATTATTAATTCTAATAAGTTTAAAACCAATCTGCAGAAATGGTCTTGACGACCGAATCCTTTAGTCGACGTTTTTTAAAATCGACTTTGAAAACCGTTACTTCTGTTCAGTCCGATAGTAGTTGTAGAGGCCGATTGGAAACGGATCTAAAGGACCATGTGACCAGGAAATATCGGCCTCAGCTCTCTAGATACACCTCTAATGGAAAATGAATAAAATGTTCTTCCTTTCCCTCCACTGTTTTCTTATCGATTTTGTCGTGCCGGAATGGTCAACTAGCTAGAGCTTTGAAAAACATCCATTATCTTAAAATTTTAAGCTTCCAAACTTAAATTACACACTAAAATTGAGCATGTAATATTTTTAAATCCATAGGGTTAAAAACATGATGAATTAAGTCATTTTACCGAAATATTTTCAACATCAAAATGGAAAATACGAAGATTTATCAAGGGCCGTAATTATAAAACTGATAGGAAAGCTTGTTATCGCATCGTTGTAATGTTTTCTTTTTATTCAGGTAAAGAAACAAGATCGGCAATCAAGTTTGGCTTCACCCGCTGATAGAATGAATCGTCCATTCTTTAGAACTTAACGACTGCCAAGGGTTTCTTCATTAACGGTGCAATTTTCTTCGATCGTTTCCCTCACCGGTCTTGCTTTATTTCCTCCTTCCTGTTGTCTGTTTTCTCGTAAGTATGGGGATCGTGAAGAAACCCCCTTCCATTATAAACAAACTTGATGACCAAAATCGTTGTTTAAATAAATTAATCGATGATGTTGATCTGGACATTAATGATGATGGCAGGGACAAGAATGAAAGTCTAGTTTAGAGATCGATAAAGGAATCAATAAATTTTTTCAAATGGTGGATAATAAGGAGTGGCCGATAAGGAGAATTTACATTTTCGCATTTTTAAGAAAAACCTTTAATGTGGCACAGAGGAAAAATTTCGAAATTCATAAACCGTGATACGGTTTCATTTATTTTACATCGATTTCACAATAAATAAAGGAATAACATAAAAGTCTAACATAAAAATAATCATATTAAAATATAAGGACACAATACTCGCTTGGATTTAATTTTGTATTGAATACAATTTAAAAATGCAAAAACGGGGAGCTCACAATGTAAATAAAATTGACTGAGGATTAAATGTAACCTAATCCTGCGTTACAATAGAAGAGGATTTGCGTGAAGCGTTATATTTGCATAACAGCCCTTTTCGACTCCAGGTATTCGATATGAGCTGAAGGTTCCTGGTTCGCGACCAGGCTATAGAATTTTCTTTCCTACTTTCATCAATAATTTAACATCTGAAGTAGGGCGTAGGATAAAACCTCTTAGACCATTCTTGAGTTATTCGTATTTAGTCTTATAAAAAAGGAGGCTTTGGTTTCAAATTTGCAGTCCGAAGCATTGAATCGTGATAATATTTTTAGATGCAACAAACAAAAAAATATTTTATACAGTATATAAACTTTTTGTTTATTTGTCAATGGACAAGTCTACAGAATCATTCACATCCGTAATACTGAATAAAGGTCTATAATAATTGAAGTATGGAATATAAGCACGGGTATTGAGCTCTCGATATGTCGAGTAAACACAGCGTCTATGCTTAAGGTGCATCTCCTTACTCGCGTCTGTGCTCACAATCGAATGTAGAACCACAAGCTCTGGCACGTGCAAGTTTTTCGCAATATCTAAAATTACAAAACGAGTGTATTTTATATGACGAAAAATTAAAATTATTGCATCATCCGTAATGATTATTGCATCACCCGTAACGCTTTTTTTTGGGTCGGAACATTATTAACTCTAGAAAAGAAGGAATCTGTAGAAATAAATTAGGAAGTGCATAAATTTTATATAAGATGAAGACTTCGAAAAGCATCAAAAGATCTAAATGAACATGTAATTGATTCTTCTAGGTTTCAAAATAATAAATTAGGAATTAAATTATAAGTAATAAATTATTTATTGTAATGGAAAAGAGCTGATTCCAAACACTAGGATTCATCAGTCTTCATTTAAAACACTGAAAGCAAAACGTTAGGCCATTACACGAATTGGCTAGATAAGACAGCGAAGTGTAGTGGCGCTATCTGTTACCTCACTTTCAATATAAGTCATAATATCTCTATAGTAAAGATTGAAATAAGAATTGTTGCTCAGGCTGTGGACAAAAACACTCACCGGTGAGAGAATGATGACGTAATTTCTCACTGGGCTAACCGTCTTTTCCTCGGTGAGGACGGTTAGACTAACCGGTTTAGGCATAGAAGCACTAACTGACGTTTTTGACCGCGTTAAAATGACGTCACAGATTTCCCACTCCCGTGACTCTCAGTCATTCGGATTCCGTTTCTTTATTTGCTCCGAGTCATTTGGTCTCCGTTTCTTTATTCGCTCGGAGTTAACTCCCTTGACCTCCAACATCAGGGTACGCTTGGAGTCTTTCGGAGTTTGTTTCTTTATTCGCTTGGAGTGCGACTCCAGTTAACTCCCTTAACTCCTGCTTTGAAGCTGGAGTCGTCGGAGTCAAAAAATTTAATGAGAAAGACGACGCAACAATGAAGAGTGCCAACAAAGTTGCGACTTCAATGATGATTAATTTTGTTACAATGACATAACGTTTGCGAGCGCGCTTGTTAGGAGCCGTGACAACCACACAAACAAGAGAAGACTTTATTTCTTCAAGTTGGCGCATACGTTGTTTAACTATCAACATGGCCGCCTCTATCTTTCGAAAGTGCACGATCATAGCTTACCATAATTGGTTAGCCTTCCATTGTTGTAAGCTTGGCACGATACAAACGAAAATGTAGGTTAAATTGATCGAAAATTTGATTCAAGACAATTTCTTCAGCATAATTATTAATTTTTATATGCTCAATCTCAGTTCCATCTTTACGCATGAGGCCACCCTAGCCTCTGTGATAATAAATTAAAATTACAATTATGACCAGAACTTTGTTTTTATAAAAATAATAAAAAATATGTTATTGTTTATTCCTGTTAATAAAAAACAACTTAATGTTAAAGGTTCCCCATAACCAAAAGTGCCATGGCCACTGCTCATGCTTTTCTGATACCTCCGGAGGTTGCGAAGAGGGAAAAAATATCTTGAATCGTTCACAGGCAGTGTTGCCAATTTAGAAGGAATGTGTCCAATTTAAAAGCTCATTTTCATTATTTTGTGTATTATACGTTAATTTACGAAGTAGTATAATATGTTTATTTATTAATGAATGATTCTATACTCATTTCTAAATGGAGAAGATAAAATAACAAATAATAAGAATAAATAATAACAGGTTCACCAATGAATAATGATGAGAGTTTTTGAAGAGAATTGAAGACTTGTAAATGAATGGTAGATGGTTGCTGTGCATTGTTTAAATTTTATTAAAAATGTCCAACAAAAGACAAGCGCATGAAAAAAAAAGGCTAAATTGGCAATACTGCACACAAATGATTATAACGATCAAAGTCTTTGATTGTTACGTCGTTGTGTTGACTCTGAGCCATGACGCTAGTACTCTGATCACGTGATCACATTGACTCGAAGCATGACTCCGAACGAATAAGTGAACGCACCCCTAGACAGAAGGCCTGATAACGGAAACGTCATACATTGTTACATCATCATTAGTCGACCATTGTTAATCCTATTTCTACCAATAATAATCCCTAAATCTGGTCGACTAATGATGATGTAACAATGTATAACGTTTCCGTTATTAGGCCTTCTGTCTAGGAGGTGTTGGCTCTTTTCACCGGTGAGAGTTTTTGACTTCACCCTATGACAACAATGGTCAGGCGACTTTTCAGTTCCAGTGTGTGCTTCAAGCGGCGCCAACAATGCTTAAACGTGAAATAACAATGTAAACCTGTTTCCGTAACGCTTTTTGGTGTCGATTTTTGCATCATGCTTTTTGTAGAATGATGTCAACCTTTAAAACATTACCATGTTAAAATGTGTTGAGGAATTCGAAAGCAACACTCAGCAACGAATTCAATAGGAATATCCCACTACCGGCAACATTGGATCCTACTACTGGCAACACCATTCCAGATAATGACTCAGATGCACGAGCGTCTGAGATACTAGCGAACGTGAAGCCTCTCATCTCGATAGAATATTATAATTATTTTTAATATGTTAAAGGCAAACGCCACGGAAAATATCGATTTTATTTTTTTCCCATCATAACATTAATCCAGGTTAATAGGGTATATATATCATTCAAAATTTTTCGATTTATCCTAATATTTTATTAAGAAAAATGCCTCGGAAAATTGAAACTTGGCCATCTGATCCTCCATCCTTTCTCCAGAGAACACGCGGAACAGGATATCATTTCCTGCCGCGAGAACCGAGATTAATTTCGTCACCGAGATTCTAGTCGCTTTCGATTCTACTTTCGCTTCGTACGATTCTACATATCGTAAGATTTTGGTAATCCGTTTTCTATCAGAATGCCTTCAATTTGTTCTCTATTTGGATGTGTAAATAGACAGTTGGGTAGAAATTTCACGTTTCATAGATTTCCACAATCAGAATCGATTAAAAAACAGTGGATTAGTTTTTGACAGCGAGGGAACTGGTATCCGACTCCAAACAGCATCGTGTGCTCAGCTCATTTTGAAGCTTCATGCTTTGTCTACGTACCCGCCGTTTTAAATTCAGTTTCAATTCAAATAAGAAATTCACTGAAACTAGATCACGTATAAGGTGGAACTAGATGCTCTTCCAACTCTAAACGGGCCTGGCGTTTTTCAAGAACAACGACCGCAACAGGCATATGCTAATCGCCGAAAGAATGAGGTACATATCTGCTGTATGGATGTGCACACGGCGCGGCAAGCAGAAGATCCGTTTCAACGATTTAATCCATAGGGCTGTAAGCTATATCGCAGAAATTGCAGTAGCATTTAATTCTGCTAACGGCCCTTGTATATCGCTGTCACTTATCAAGAGCGCTGTCATCACTATCGGTCTTGTTTTCATATTCATAGTCCACTGCGATGCCCTGACAACTAACCGATAGCGTCCAATGTGTGACGTCACGATTTCGAAACTCCTTCGCACTTCTCTGCAACTTGTGACGTAACAGATTGCCGAAACATGGCGCCAGTGTCGATCGCAGGGGGAGGGGAAAATATTAATTTTCGTATATTTTATTAATTTTGAGTTCAAATTGAAAATTTTTATACACGCTACGTTGTTATTGAGAACTTCATCTTTCATTTTAAACAAAATTATTTTGGGTGTGGAGTTTACCTTTAAATCATTATTAATACCTTTATCTTTCATGTTAAATTAATGTGTCACCATAGAAATTACCTTTAAAATACAGTGATTTTAATGTTGCGCATGTCTACATGGCTAAAGGATTAAGTGGTTACGTGTCAATTCGTCGAGGGTCAATTCGTCGAGCGTCAGTTCGTCGGCGTCAATTCGTCGAGCGTCATTTCGTTGAGAGTGTCAGTTGGTCGCGCGGTTAGTTCGTCGGAGGTCAATTCGTCGAGCGTCATTTCAATGAGAGTGTCAGTTGGTCGGGCGGTCAATTTGTCGGAGGTCAATTAGTCGAATGTCAATTCGTCGACCGTGTCAGTTGGTCGGGCGGTCAATTTGTCGGAGACAAATTCGTCGGGTGTTCCAGTTGGTCGAGATAATAAATAAATGTCGAAAAAACTTTCATAAAATTCATTAACGAAAAAAAATTTTGTTATTAATTTATTTACTTGAAAGGCAAACAATAAATACCGTTACTGTTAAAACTCCGTATCTATATACAGCTTTTGTAAGCAATGTGATATAGTAGCTACAATGCATCTAATCTTGTTGACGACATATGCCCCAAACTATTTATACCGCTTCAGTAGTCTTCATGTTCAGAATATACTTAATAATTATAAAAGTATTACACAAACTGATCACATACAGGAAATTAAATTTTTATTAAGTAAAAGTTAAATAACAATATTTGTGTGTAAAAAATTAAATAATAACATAAATACTATGTGAAATATAACTATAAAAGGGAATACAACAACCTGATCACATACAAGAAATTAAATTTTTATTAAGTAAAAGTAAAACAATAACATAAATTTGAGGGTGTAGGACTTTCAATTCAATCTGATTGCATGGCCTATACCGTTTAAAAGTTGTGGCAATGTCTTCCGACGGTTCACGCACAGGGCTTCAAGCCACCCCTGATGATCTTGCGCGGCACGTTTGTTGTATTTCTTTTATAGTTATTAATCATATAGTATTTATGTTATTGTTTAATTTTTACACTCTAGTAGCTCTAGTAATATTTAATTTTTACTTAATAAAAATTTAATTTTCTGTATGTGATCAGTTTATATAATACTTTTATAATTATCAATTTCATTCTGAAAATGAAAGATACTGAAGCGGTATAAATAGTTTGGGGCATATGTCGTCAACAAGATTAGAAGTATTGTAGCTACTACATCACATTGCTTACAAAAGCTGTATGTAGATACGGAGTTTTAACAGTAACGGTATTAATTGTTTGCCTTTCAAGTAAATAAATTAATAACAAAATTTTTTTTCGTTAATGAATTTTATGAAAGTTTTTTCGACATTTATTTATTATCTCGACCAACTGAAACACCCGACGAATTTGTCTCCGACAAATTGACCGCCCGACCAACTGACACGGTCGACGAAATGACGCTCGACGAATTGACCTCCGACAAATTGACCGCCCGACCAACTGACACTCTCAACGAAATGACGCTCGACGAATTGACCTCCGAAGAACTAACCTGATACCGATTAAGTAAAACAATCATGATTTCAATATGAACGTGAAAGGAATTAAAATTTTCCTAAGATTCATTTTAAAAATGTGTGTGATCTTCATAAAGAGCTTCACAGAAAACGTTTCTATTTCGCCTACCCACTTGGCGCAAAACTCCAGCCTCTAATTAAATAGAACGTTTCTATTTTCGCCTATACTTCTAATTAAATCCATAAAATTAATCAGAGCTCTAATGGAAGATTTATATATATTGTAAATATTGTTTGAAAATGTACATAAAATCGACTCATTTGTTCAATAAAATTGACTGATGAAGGGATCGTAGACCCCGAAATGTACATCTGAGGCATTAAAAATTATGCATTGTGGATTTGTGGTTTCGTTGCTTTTTGCTGATTGATGGTGTAATAATCTTCATATATGTGATAGTTTTATACGCATTAAGAATTCCAGTAATTGCTCAGATGATATATTTTTTTTTAAAAAGCAACAATAAATATAGTTTTTCAATAATTCATTTACATCTTTTGCTGCCAATCAAAATTTTAAAAAATGTTATATTTGAAAGTTGTTATTATAATTTATCACACAATAATGAAAAAACGAGTTCGTCCATCCTGGCTAGGTTTTAAAAGAAAATAAAATTTGATGCGTTTTTAATTTAGATTTAGATTTACCAACGCATTATTTTCCAAGAATGCCAGTAAAGAAATGCCAGAGCCAACCTCCAAATCAATAAGAGTGGAAAAAATGCCGTTTAATTCATCATTGCCTTATGTTTAAACCCCATATTTTTTCCTAAGCATTATCAAACAGAAACTATGAATAAAATAAGAAAAGAGCGTCAGAAAATAGTAAAAAAAGAAAAAAAGGATGAAAGAATTTTTCCTCTCTTATTCGTTGTTCCTTAACTTCTGACCTAAGCATTTCTTGTGACAAATAAAGTTAACCCTGAATTCAACCTATCAGTTTTCAATTTCTCAGGTTCAAACTTGAAAGAATTTCCAATTTCTCAGGTTCAAAGAATTTCTGGAGAAATTGAAAAATGATGGTTCTTCGAGGCAATAATAATATGATTTCAAGAAAACTGTAACTTTTAAATCTAGCTTACAAAAATTAGTTCATCTGCAAGGCTTTTATAATATCTTACCTTAATGGAGTGACGGCACGATTTCGTTTAAGAATAAGACAATTCGCCTGTTATCTTTTTTTTTTTTTTGTTTCTTGTATATGAAGGAAATTTGTTTTTCAAAAGTGCTAAGAAAATATTGCCGAATAAATCGCCTCTGTCTCTCGTTAATTGGCGAATTAGCATAAACCACGTTAGTCTTTTCTATTTTACTATGATAAAGAAATTATTAAGCAAAATTTTGAATTATCTCTCATTAGATATAAAACGATATTGCCGGTATGTATTTTTACATTGAAGAAGTCTTACACCTTTCATTCTCGTACAAATTTTCATTGGCTGACCCCCTTCAGCGGCCAAAAATTGAATAACATCACGCGGATTATCTTTGGACGGATTATCTAACATGAACGCCACTTCCAACTTAACTTAATCACAAATCTCAGAAAGAAGCAAACAGCTAATATGTGCATTAGTACTTAAACAATGCATATAAACAAGTGCTTTCCGTTGTATAGGCAATATCTTCGTGGCTGCGCAATGCAAACGTGTTTCTATTGACAATCTTCGTATAATAATTGTGAGACCTTATATTCTGGCTGATATTGTCATCTCCTGAAGAAGGTACTGCATTGATGCTCTCGGTGGCCATTGCTTTTCTAAAAATCATTCGCGAAATTGGCCATATATAAAAGTTATTTCAAAAGAAAACGTTGTCAATAAATACAATTCTACATTTATGATTTATCGAATGAAACCCTTCTTAAATCATTGAAATTTTATTTTCTTTCTATTCTTATGCTATCTTTGGAATTTTCTATTTCTACTCGACTATCTTAGCCAATTATACATTAAGTCGAAATATGTTATGTCCAAATTTACATTTTTTGAGTAATTACAGCATTACAGCATTTATATTTGTTTTACAAAGAGCCAAAAACTCAACTATATATTATTTTTTCCGCCTTTATAGATAAAAAATAAAAAACAGAGTTCCTCTGGAATTTGTCTAGAAGCCAAATTTTGAAAAGCAATTTTTTTGGATTTAACCCGAGACGACGACATCTATATTTTAAAGAATCATGTAGCTTCAATGAAAGTCACTTCATATATTGGAAACACTTTTTTTTTCACCAGCCTCAAGGGATTTTCCATAATTTATTCATTATTTAATTTTGCGTTATTGCTCTTTCAAGCTGAATTCATCGTCATTTAATCCAATGAAATCTTTCTCTGAGACTCTTTTGAGATTTTATGTATGAAATAGCTGCTCAAGAAATATAAAGCTCAGTCAATAAAAGAAAAAGCAGTATAAAAAATCTGAAATATGCTTGTTATTTGGTGGAAGTATCCTTGAGCTATTCGTTGGCCAACACCACCTAAAGAGAAAGCATGAGCGCGGAAACGTCATACATTGTTAAAACGTCATAGGTAGTCATTTTTAATCGCATTTCAACCAATAATAACCCCTAAATTATGACTAGGTATGATGATGTAACAATGTATGAAATTTTCGCGCTCAGGCTTTGAGTAGAAGTGGTGTTAAGTTGGCACGCCTGTCTCGCGCAAAGGATGCTGGGGAACAGCTATACAAGATGGCGGCACCCTACAGAAGTGCTCGCTATACAGAAGTGCTTGGGCGTAGCCGTTGGGGGGGGGGGGGGGGGCAGGCACACTATATACAAATATTTGATTTTTGCTGAAATAAGATGTAAACGGCGAAATTTTGCAGTATTGGTATTGGCTCTATTCAACAAAGATTGATCTCCTATTTGGTGCTTATTTCCACATAAATATCCCACATATGTATTTGACTCCCCCCTCTCCCCTAAGTGGGTCTTGCCCCCCTCCTGCTAACATGAATGCTGGCTACGCTCATAGCGAAATGGCGTCAGATTTTTGTTTTATGAAGGAGTGTTTTTCTCCTTGACAATGCGAGACTACCCATTGCCAGTGTCTCCCACCTCCATATTTGCCCGATCTTCCATCTTCAGTTTTCCACATCTTCAGCCCCTGAAAGATACACTAAGTGGATCGAGGTTCCACAGTGACGAAGAAGTCCAGTCAGCGATGCATGAGGGGTTACGCACGCGTCTAAAATATTTTTCCCCTGGAATCAGTGCATTAAACTAACAATGGTAATGTAGTTATTTTGGTGTTTTGTAATGTAGCTAAAACATATTTCCGGTTATTTATTGAATGACCCTTGGTGTATACCCTAGCGCGTCCATATCTGCGAATATTACGTTCCAAGTCCCCCGCAGATAAGTAAAACCCTTCGAGCATAATAATAGAAGGTAAAACCGCGGATAAGAGTGAACACCTTTATAAAAAGAGTACTATACACATAAGGATTACACAAATACACACTGGTCATCCACAATATCTCATATAATAATTATTATTCGTCATAAAGTTAAAAATAATATAAATGATAAATATTGCTTATACAATAAATAAAAACAAAAGGATTTTTTGTTTTTTTAATTAACGTGGCAGCAGACTATTCATCCGCAGCTATCGCTTTTCCTGTAATATTGATATTTTTCAGATTAAATGAATGCTTAAAACTAGTTAACCATTCCCTATTGGCTGCACATGAGTAAGTGAAAGAAGACATGTGGATATTCATTTGTTCCTTTTCATTTTCCCCCTACAAAGTCAACTGCGGATCACGAATTGTTGTTTTTACCACTTTATGTTTTTATTTAATCAAAGAATTTATTTTACTTAATAATTAAATGAAATTATATCTTAACTTACTAATACACTGAATGACCAATTTATTAGAGACACCCCGGTAATAGCGTATTGCGCCTCCTTAAACGGCGAGAACTGCCTGAATACGTGCAGGCATGGATTCAACAAGGTGTTGAAACCGTTGCGGAGTAATAGCAGCCCAGGCTGACATCACAGCGTCCCGTAATTGGTGCAGATTGGACGGTAGCGTAGGAAGGCGTCGGATGGTTCTCTCCACTTCATCCCATAAATGCTCGATCGAGTTGAGATCGGGCAACCGAGCTGGCCACTGAAGCAGGTGGAAGTCCGCGTCATGTTCCTCGAACCAGTCCAAGACCATTCGAGCACGGTGACAGGGAGCATTATCCTGCTGAAACTGTCCGTCACAACAGGGAACATAGCCATCATGAACGGGTTCACCTGATCGGCAACAATGTTCAGGTAGTGTGTCGCATTCAGGGATGTGTCCACGGATATCAGAAGACCCAGTGTGTCCCAACAGAAGACACCCCAGATCAGCACTCCTCCTTCACCCGCCTGTACGGTTGTCTACTGACAAAATGGGTCCAGTCTGCCCTCCGCATGATGAAGTAGGAGCCGCGATTCGTCGGACCTTCTTCCACTCATCCAGTGTCCAGTGGCGATGCCTGTGTGTCCATAGCAGGCGCGCTTTCCTATTTTGCGGTGACAGCGACGGTACCCGTACTGGCCGCCTGTTGTTAAACCCAGCTCGGTGCAAGGTGCGCCGCACCGTGTGCTTTGAAATGGGTTGGGATGCTCCCTCATTGAACTGCGCTGCAAGTTGTTGGGCTCTTCCTGTCCTGTTGCTGTGGATGATTCGTGCCAGTCGCCGTTGGCTTCGTTCATCCACGGCCCTGTTTCGTCCGGAGTTGTGTTTGTTGGAGGTTGTTTTTTGGCATAACTGCCATTCACGGAATACCCTTGACACTGTAGCACGGGAAAACCCGAGGAGGTTCGCGGTTTGCGAAATGCTCAATTGCGCCCGTCGAGCTCCAACGATCATGCCTCGTTCAAAGTCGGTCAAATCCTTGATTTACCCATATTCAGTCCACCTCTGCTGCTGACTGCAAAGTGTGATCCAATGCATCCCTTTTATACACCGCTTCGGCCTGTTCCATTGTTTGGGTGTCATTGGGAGGCCGATCCATTTTCCGTAAGAGGTGTCTAATAAATTGGTCGTTCAGTGTATAATAAAAGGCTAAATGAACTGCGTTGTTTCAACTTGCGTACCAAACTGCGTGAAACTTGGGAACAATAATCCTTGAAGGATATAGGCCACACAATATCATACGTTTACAAATCGGGCCGAGTATTGAGGATAAAACCATTCATTTTTCATATACCGTAAAAGCGCAAACAAGTGCTGCGGCGGTTATTCGGCTCAGAGCAAATTTAGTGCGGCGCTTAAGCTGCGGCCACAGAGCGCGACGAACGCGACGGATGGGACGGACGCTACGTGTCCAAAAAATATGCGCCTTTTTTCTCTATGTAAGTGGCCGCATAGAACTGCGGACGCTACGGACGCGACGTTCTGGACGTTTTATTTGCGCAAATATTTTCTAGACGTCCAAACATCCGTCGTGGACGGACATGCGCAGTAGACCAGCAATGGTGATGTATTCATCGCCTGCAGCTAAAACTACGATTTGCGACGGATGCTATCTTCGTTCCGATTTGTTTAAACTCTGTTTCATTGCTTATTTGAAGATTTACGTAAAGAGAAGATAAATTTAAATTTACAAGAAATAATATTTAATACAATTATAATGAATTAATAAAATTAATATTTATACTGTAATTATTGTAATTAATTATAAATATTACGATATAATTATAATTATGCAATATTTTTTTATTCAAAGTTTTATCGGAACGATATGGACAGAGGCTTTACAATGCCAAATATTAAGATAAAGGAATAACTGGTTTTTGTTCCAGTCTTAATAATTACTAGAGGCAAGGCAAGCAGGCTTACAGCCTGTGAAATTTATGTTTTGAGGATTATAGGTATTCTTGGAAGAAATGGATGCATTCAAATAATTGCCTTTGAGAATCATTCTATTTTATATTGGTTTGTCTTAACTAATTCATTACCTCTTTTCTGGAACTCACTGAGGTTCATCCATGTCACCACCTTCGCCAGCACCGAGTTTTTATAACTGATGAAAATATGAAAGAAAATTCCACAGCCTGGGTTCGAACCAGGAACCTTCTACTCACCGTGCAGAAGCCCCAACCAATTGCGCCAATGGCTGTGGAATTTTCTTTCCTATTTTCATCAATTATTTAAACATCTGAGGTTTGGCATGGGGGAAAAAAACCCTCTTTAGATCATTCTTTACTTATTTTCACCGAGTTTTTAGTCAGGTCGTCGATAAATGCCCTCAATCTTAACCAAAGTCTGTCGCGACGATGTCGGGTCTATGCACCGAAGTTTCGTAAGGAGCCAGCTGTTTTGTTATTTCAGTCCAATTTGGATTGCATGTAAATGTGATGAAGAGATCCTGGTAGTTTTGCTGCAATGCACATTTGCTCCCGGTAAATGACGTAGGTAGAAGACAGCCCTTTCCTGCTTTCAAATTAAAGTTTTGAACAGCCTGATTTTGAATAATTCATTAAGCCAAATGGTAAGCCTCCACTCTGAAAGTCTTCTGATTTTAGCTGGCCTCCTTCAACTTTTAAAACGCGTCCACAATACTGTATACTGCTGAGTGAGTTTTCCCACCTGCAACACCGGATTAAACAGTCCTGGCCTTTCGTATAGTTTGTAGGAATAGAAGGCTAACATGCTGAGTTTCGTCCCTTCAATGCTCCTGAATTTTATCTTCCAGCCTTCTTCTCCAAAAGACACAGCAACGGGTAGGTCATTGGATCACAGTTCGGACTCAAAATCGACATGTGTTGTAAGTTGTTCCCCATGCATAGATCTCGCTTAAATGGTGGTTGGTTCTCCATCGTCGGCTTCAAACACTGCTGCTACCGCATTGACAGTTGGCAAATTATATCTTCTGTGATCGCGCTGTATTATCGATATTTAAACGTTTCCTGACATCCTTCATCATCTTGTACGCACGTGCAAAAGGGTTGATATTTCTGATGTTCTTGTGAAATTTCTGTTTTGAGGATCAGAACCGTATATGTTGAAAGTGCGAAGGCAACACAACATTGATGATATGACCATTAGATTAGGCTTACTTTAGTCTTACTCAGAGCAAAAACATTGTGTAGTGTATTTTTACATTTGAGCACCACTCCATTTACCTTAGAAATGTACATCAGTGTTAATTTACAAATAGGTACATGCTAATTATCTTACAAAATTTCACAGAATACAGAGTTATAAATATAACTATTAGGATCATTGGAGAATACTTTTCCTTGCTTGGAACATGATCTAAACTGAAATCAAAAAGTCTACTTTGTTTACCCGAGGCATGTAAACAAAGCAGAGTGAACCATTGTTGTCAGCTTCGCTTCCGCAGTGGCACGCGAGGAGTGAACAATTGTTGTCGGCTCCTAGACAGAAGGCCTGATAACGGAAACGTAATACATTGTGGGCAAACCATGTTAACAAAGCAGAGTAAACAATTGTTGTCAGTTCCGTCTCGTGTACCACTTCAGACTTTAGAGAAAGAAAGATAATTGGAATAAACATTCTTTCTTTACGTAAGTCTTCAAATAACCAATGAAATAAACAGATTTGTATACAAATCGGAGGGAACATAGCATCCGTCGCGTCCGTGGTGTAGCGCTCTGTGTGGCCATCCTATTTTGTCCATCGCATCCGGCCCGTCCGTCGCGTAGCGCTCAGTGTGGCCACAGCTTTAATAGGACGCGCGCTTATTTCTTTCAATAGGCAGCAGCGCCCATTGGATTAGAGGGAAATGAAAAAGTGGCTATTATAAGCGGTACATATTACTGAGCATAGGTTACAAATCACCTGAAACAGTAGAAAGAATGTGTCTGCCAATGACATCACAGTGCGTTTACACTTACAATATCTAGCCAAAAGTAATCGGACACTTTCGATTTTAGATGTTTTGTCGAATAACTAGAAAAATACTTGATGAATTATCCTGAAATTTCAGGGGTGTAAAGAGGATGTTACACCTCATATATTTCAATGAATGTTTTCTCCCGAAGGCAAATAGGGAACCAGCAACAAAGTGAACCACAAAAATAATGTTTGGGATCACCCTGTAAAAAATAATGGTTGAAATACGTTGTAGCTGTAGCATTTGATTAGGAGGCTTCTTTTATTTATCTGTGCTCATTTGTATGAGAATAGCACATATATTCATGGAGATATAAAGGTTTCTTTAAAAAAATCGAAATGTTTTCTTCTTTATAACATGCAGGGTTTTCCACCCAATGCAATGCCATTTTTAGGAAACTTGACAAATTACAGTAGAGACAATACCCTGCAATCAGAATATAAAAATACTAAATATTTGTTGAAATATGAGCATTTTTACTAAATAATGTTTAACTGCGCATGCGCAAGATATACCAAAATATGTTTTGCATAATTTATTAGCCAAATGTATAGAGCTACTCTTCTAAAAAGCCCAAGCAAATATCGTGAAAATTCAGAAAGATATCGTCGTTAGAATGAGTTGAATTTCAGTTGCTCTTAAAAATAAACAAAACGATAAGGGGTTTTCTCAAAATTTGTATTTTTGGACGGACACCAGTATCAACTTTTTTTTTCTTTCAATTCATCTTTGGTGTTATGAGGGTGTTCATTGACCTCTCTCTCCACAACCCTCCATACGTAGTAGTCCAACGGATTCAGGTCAGGAGAGTTAGGAGGCCAAAGGTTAGGGGTTACGTGATCATGGAAGTTGTCGGCCATCCATTCCTGTGTCATGCGAGACTTGTGTGCTGGAGCAGAGTCTTGCTGAAACACGTAAGGCCTGCCGATGCGTAGCGTGTCTCTCCAAGGCTTAACAGTTGTTTCAAGGATCTCAACGTAGACCGCAGAGTTAACTTTAAGGCCTTGGGGAAATAACTGTGGAGGCATCACATGTCCTTCACTGCTGACAACCCTTAAAACCATGACAGTTGCAGGAAATTTCGTGTGCATGACTCGTGGCACTTGTGAAGGGTCTGCACATAACCATCTGTCATTTCTTCTGTTCACCTTCTGATCCTGGTCAAAGATTTTTTCATCGGAGAAAATCTACAGCAAATCAGCTTCACACGGATTTTTCAGCTTGTTTAAGAGCCTTTTCGATCTGAGTAGGCGGTTCGCCCGTTTTTTGTCTGACATAAACTGACCTCTTCGCATAACATACGAGTGATATCTGATGTTTTCATGGACAACATTTCTGATTGTTCCTTCCGACACATGGAGATCTTTGGCAAGTGACCTCATGGATGTTCTGGGATTGTAATCGATGGCCTGCTGCACTTGCTGAATAAATTCAGGTGTTCTGATGATGTCAGAGCGTGAGGCATGCTTTTAACGCTTTGCTACTGGTGCAACATTGCCATCTTCGGTCTAGAACTCCTTCCGCACTTTGTGGACGAATGATCTTGCGACCTTTAGAAATCGTAATATCTCTAAATCGCTGTGCTCTGCCTTTATTGCCACGATTACTGCATGTCTCTTCATGATTTGTATTACTTGATGGTCCGCCATTTTGCTTTCCGGAAACTGAAAGGACATAATTTACTAGAGTGCAGCAGTAGCTAAACGAAGGTATATCCTCAAATACCTTACGCACCCTATATTTTATGCATTGAAATCGACTGAAATTAACTCAGGGCGCTTTTACGTGTAGGATGCAGCGGTAAGTAAGATGCGGTGCTTGTTTGCGCTTTTACGGTATTTAAATTTCTAAGTTCAACAATAATACTACTTGGATTTTAATGATGGATAGAAAACTAAAAACCTCTTTCCACAAAGATTTTATGGACAAGAGGTTTTTGTTTTTTTCCATCATGTCATTATCCGCAGAGAACTCTCTCTTCTCATCATTGGATTTTAATAATCAGTATTTTTTCTTTTGTTGAAAACAGTGAAAGTTACATTGTTGCTCGGACTAAAATAGTCAGGTGACTTTTGAGTTTCAGTGCCTGTATTTCTCATTGGCCTTGAGTACCACCAGAACGACGTAACAATCTTTTATACAGGGTGTATCAGGTTCGATGGTCATAAAGTACCTAGCGTGATCCTTTGCATGATTACAAACTTAAAGTTCCTTATCGAAAATGTCGAAAACTCGAAATTTAAATTGTGTCGTTACGTCATTTATGGTTCATTAAATTCAAAGGGGCGATCACAATTAAATCGGCGGCAATTGTTGAGATTAAATGACGTTTTCGACAGGTTTTCAGCAAACTTCGCGTGATGTTTAGACCCTTAACATTTGAGTTTTGAACATTTTGCATAAGGAACTTTAAGTTTGTAATCATGCAAAGGATCACGCTAGGTACTTTATGACCATCACACCTGATACACCCTATATTTTTCACGTGCAGGCCTGGCAGTTTTTATAAGGCCGTGGCTTTAGCTAAAAGCTACTTATAAGAATGCACGCTTGGTCTTTACCGTTTATCCGATCCGGCCGTCCGCTGGTTGCACGATAACTTGAAAACGAATTAACTTTTTTAATTTCTGTTTTCGACAATATTATCATCAAGGTCTTAGCTCGGCTATATCAACTTTTGAGGTTTTTTCGTGGACCCCTGCAAGTCGATTGCACGTGCTAAAACAGTGTCTGTTAAGAATACCAAGATAATGGCATGTCATATAACAATCGATTCGTCAATAATGAGCACAGGGTGTTGTAGATAACTACAGGGCAGTATAACGTGAAGCCTACCTGCTCGATTGCAGGGGCCGGCTCGGTCGATTGGCAGAATGGAGGGAGATGAAGGTGGCCTGCAGCAGCTAGCAGTTTCCACAGTCGGGGGGGGGGGTGAACGTCAAAACTGTCATGTTTTTGATAAACTTACCCAATTATCATTTGATGTCGAGCCGGCCCCTGCAATCGAGCGGGTAGGCTTCCCGTTATACTGCCCTGTAGTTATCTGCAACACACTATACACTTTTTACTTTCTGTTATTTTTTAAGTATTGTTATCATCAGCACAGTGGCGATCGCTTTGTCGCAGCTAAAGCTCCTTCTTAGAATGTTTGCAAAATTTTATTAAAATTTAAAAAAACTCAAGAGGAAACCAATTTCTTTATAAAACGGAAACGAACCTACTTTTTCATTGACTGTGCAAAAAAAATGATTCAAGTGTTGATCCTCGCATTCTATTTCCTTTCAAACGAATCCAGTTTGCTATGACGATGAACAAAACGCAAGGACAATCATTAAAATTAACGGGACTCAATTTGGAGTCCGTGCTTTTCACATGGACAACTGTAACAACTCACACTTGTTTATGCTCCTGGTGAATAACAAAAAATATTGTCTACAAAAGAGTCTTCTAAGATAACACTGCATATTATCTTTTTAAGTGTATGTCGATAATACATTCACATTTTGCATTTTCAATAATTAAACCCAATGCAAAAGAGCCATATTCAAAAATTTACCTTAAACAAATTTACCCCATATTCAAACACTCAAAGCTAAATAAATTACTTTAAACGGGTGAATATGGTTTTAACGGATTTTAATGACTTGTAGCGGGTTGTGCGAATTTTATGAGTGAAAAAACAAACACGTTTTTTATGCAACGGTCTTATTCTGGGAATAACCGTAGAAAAATAATGGCTGATCTGTTGTGAATTAAATACTGTACAGATAGCCAAAAAATAGAATTTAGTTATTGTAAAATTTACCCTAAACAATCTGTACATATTCAACCAACCTGAACGAAGATGGGTACTTACTCTTGTATGATATACGGTGTTGGAAAAATTATAGGACCACCAACTATTTTCTATCCTAATCAATATTTGTAATTTTATTCAGCATATCATCGATTTTCCCTCATTTTTAAAGGAATATACAACATTTTATGGAAAAGCAAAAAACGTAATTAATGAGTTCTGTAATCTTCAATACACAAAGGCTGGGAAAAAATATAGGACTACAAAAAGAGAACGTATTAAAAAATTTCTCTTTTTTAACAGTTGATATTTTGTTGGCTTTCCTTTCAGTTCGATCACATCACATAAATGGTTTGTCATTGAATCTCACAATTCCTGTAGTCGTCCTGTTGATTTTTCATTCCATGCATCCACAACAGCTTCTTTTGGAAGTTGAACTGAGCTGCACTGTGTTCCGTTTGCATAAACAGCTCTAACTAAGTCTCCTCATACATTTTAATGAATTTAAGTCAGGGCTTTTCGCTGGCCATTGTAAAACGTCGATATTTTACCCTTTGAACCATTGCATAGTTGTTGCTGCTTTGTGGATGGGGGCGTTGTCTTACTGGAATGTAAACTCAGGATCATTCAATTCATCTCTCATTGAAGGTAAGTTGCTGTCTCAGATGTCCTGATAGTTTAAAGCTGTCGATTTTGGCTTCATGACAGCAAGTGATGATTTTGGCTTCACGACAGCAACTGATGATTTTCCTTTTGATGAAAACGCGGAACATATCATCACAGAGCCACCACCTTGGACAAGACGGAATAAAAATTTATCTTCTTTTGTCGTCAGTGAATGCAACATGATTCCATTTGTCGCTATTTCCAATGTGCGGTCTTGCAAACTGAACTCTAGCTTCCATGTGTTTGGTAGTTAACTACGGTTTCTTCTTCATTTTTACATACACATGACTGTCAGACGACTGTAACACGTTTCTTGTTGTTATGGATATTAAGGGCAACTGCAAACTAGCTTTAATTTAGACGATGATGCCTCAGTTTTGGGAGTTTCCAGCTTGAGATTTGGTGTCATTTGAAGTTGGATTGTGAAAAAAGTTGTGGACCAGAGTTTTAGACTTTCGAATAAGTGCTGCTATTTGTCTTTCCAATTTTACATAATCATGGTATGCTTTAATTTGACCTCTTTCTTCAGGCGTTAATGATCTACCTTTCCCTATGGCATCAGTAATTCTTATAAACTACAAAGATGAAAATAATTGTTTTAAAAGTACAAAGTAGTCTATATCATTTGTTGGATAATATGTTAGAAATTCAGGAAAAGCTCATTGGACTAAATGTGGAGGGGTGGTGTTATAACTTTTTCCAGCCTAAATATATTGGAAATTACAGAACTCGTTACTTTTCAGTGTTACAGAAATTGTATTTCCATAAAGAATTGTATATTCCTTTAAAAGTCAGAGGACATCGATGTTATACTGAATAACGCTGTAAATATTGATTCGGTTGGAAAATAGTTGGTAGTCCTATAATTTTTACCAGCACTGTATTTCATTTGAAATCTAACAATAACAATAGATTTCTGCGAAAAAAGGAAACATATAATCTTTATAATAGCATCAACAGCATTATTAAAAAAATAATTTATAATTTATTCTTATTATGTTTGCACGGGCTTATGAAAATGCAAATACATTTTTTAAGATCAAAATATTTAAATCATATTCAATTGAAATAATGCTATATAGAACAGTTATTATAATAAACGTAATTTTTCAGGAAGTAAAATTTTCTGGGATG
Source organism: Rhysida immarginata (assembly GCA_023313115.1). Taxonomy (NCBI): domain Eukaryota; kingdom Metazoa; phylum Arthropoda; class Chilopoda; order Scolopendromorpha; family Scolopendridae; genus Rhysida; species Rhysida immarginata. Next base: position 1,909,605 of record JAHWFO010014826.1, read on the forward strand.
GATTTTTCCAGACACCGAGGATTTCAACTAAAGATTTTGAAAAGTACCGTCATGTGTTGGCTTCACTGCAGGCCATTCCTGCTGTGTGGGAATCGCTTGAGAGAAACCAAGGTTAAATAAGAAGGTTAGAGTAAAAAGCATCTAGTTATTTTATTCAAATAATTTAATTTCTTTAAAGTAATTTTACGTTTAAGTTATTTCTGGCACAATTTCTTTAGATCTCGGTTATTTCCAACGGCTTTTTGAGTCTGTCAGTAGCAGCGATGCTCAACACCGTACTCACCTTTAAATATGACCTAACGTGCACGTTTTAATATTCTCCAGACACGAGGCAAGTAATCGTCTCGAGTTCTTATATCTTCGGGCCCTTTCTCCACCTTTTTATTTTTTATTAATGGAAGGCTTTAAAGGAGCTCTGCAACATCTTACGGAAAAAACAACTCGAAAGTGGAAGCAGAGCTTCGAATATGGCTCTAGACCAGATTGCGAGTTCTATTAGCTGTAAAGATTGAGCCAGATTATAAATGCATTAACTTTTTATTAATAATATAAAATCGCAAATCCTACCACAATAATTCTCATTTTTAAAACTGTACTCAAATCAGCTTTTTAAGTGATCGTCATGATATTAAAAGTCACAAATATTCTCTGCTTAATAGTTTGATTTCTTCTTTTAACTTCGTAATAGTTTTTTGTAAAGTGTTTAACATCTTGATAACTTACGTTTATCTCCTTAACCACTACATGGGGAACGAAATTTCCTTTGGTTCCAGGAAACATAAAACTTTATTCATTTTCGCTTCAGCCGTCCATGGAGACGAAGTGATTGCTTTGATTGACTCTTTAGCCAAAGGGTGTCGTCGAACAATCTCGAAATGATTATCGCTCCTCCGGAAGGAAAGAGCTACGAACTCCTTATGGCCTTCCCTTCGGCAGATTTAAGATATTTTGAAGGGCCGAGTATCCGGATCTGGGTAGTTATCCACAATGGTTGGATAGTACGCCAGAGTAATCTTACAGAGAGGTTTTCCTCAACTAGATTTTTTAATTTTGCAAAATTAAAAAAAAAAATAAAACAGGGGTTCACCCTAAAATAAAAATTTCTTATCACGAAGAAAGATTTACCATTTTTTTGTTTTTAATGCCGTATAATTGATATTTTATACAATTTTTTGCGACAGAACTGATCATAAATTTTAATAAAACTTTTAAATAATTAAAAACTAACTCAAAATTTAATAACAATGCATTTCAAATGTATAACTTACTAAGTTAAAAGCGAGACAACAAGACAAAATCATCTGCCGAAATAAAATCAAAATATGAACTGACAATTCGTCGCATTGATAAGGGGAGGTCCTTCTACATCTGAAAGCGTTGCAAGAGAAATGTTTCGATACAAAAGATGGACATCTTTCATGGTCCTCAAATCTTAATATACGAATGTTCCAATTTCCGGTTGTCAAAGGAAATTTCCTAATGAACGAAATTGTTTGATCTGTCATTCAGGAATTAAGCCAATATTACGCATTGCATTTAGAATAAAAAATTCTATTGGCAACAGCACACATTGAAAGAATTGAATTTAAAAAGCTTAAAAGCACTGTATGACCATACGTAACGGAGAATGGGCGAAGATTTATTTCTGTGGTACCTGCTCAAAACAATAGTGGAAGGTTTACACACTTTTTTTATTATTATGTTTGTATTTTTAGTAATAGAACTATTTGACTAAATTTCCATTCATTAGTTAAACTTTAAGCTACTGTATGGTACTTTAACTTACCTTAAATTTATATTATTTTCAAATTAAAATTCTCACCTGTGTAAACTTGCCCCGTAGCCGGGGCAGGTTTACACAATGCTTATTGCATGTTTCCACAATTTAAAATAAGTAAATATAAGGTTTATTAGAAATAAAATTCAAATAATTTGCAATATTTATTACTTCGTTTAGTTCAGTGAGTACAAGCGAGTCAGGATACACACATTTCAAATACAGTATACAAATACAAATATTACCAAATAAAAATTTACAGGATACAAAATACATGTATACTGAATTACCTGTTGTAATACAGTGATCATGTGCCCAGCTCTTACGCTGTGTGCATGGTACGCATTGTTCTCTTGGTATTGGCCTTGTATATGGTCTCGAATCGTGTGTAAATCTTCCCCATCGCCGTGTTTTGGTTACAACTAAGCATCTAAGCTTTGTTCTTAAGGTTAACAATCAACTCAATAGCTTAAAATAACCGCAAAAGAACGGTCTAACAGGATAACCAATAATGAGTTACGACGATCTAATGGTACAAATCCTTTAACAGCCAATACCTTAGTGGGAAAATTTACTTATCACATTTCAGATACTGTGAAATATGTTTAAACAATTCTTTTTTATCTTTTAGACACAATATACGTTGTAGATCAGGGCTGTCCAAGATTTCTGTCCGCGGGCAGCGCCCGTGCACACGGGTAATCTTCCTTACCCCTCTATTGCACATTACGTTGATCAGTTCCTTAAAGTCGAGTTGCTAATTATCAATTCGACATTATAAAAAAAAAACAAAAAAAAAGAGGCAGTTTACCATTTTATTTCCTTCGTTTTAATGTGACAATTTTCTCGATGTCAGGTAGAAATGTATTTTTCCCCCGATAGGACACGATTGCATGCACATTAAGCATTTCGAATCCGATCTGTGAGCAATGAAAAAAACATTCTCCCACTCCGGTTTAAATACTGGTTCAGTGATTTTATGCTTTTTCGGAATGTGCCTCATGTTATGCGAGACGAAAAACAAGCAAGTATCAGTAACAAAAGAAATAACGCCTCATTTTAATGCAATCGCCCCCTAAACTCTGGCAACACTACATAGGAAAAACTATATTCACTCCCTTCCTGAGTTTTGGACTATCTCCTTGGCTTTGCCCGTGAGCTTTGTCCGCGAGCATTTTATGTTGCACGCGGGCGACGTGCACGATTTGGACGGCTCTGTTGTAGATGATTGATGGCTTCAATTTTTCCTCTATTACTGCTCATTATGGGCCTATGTCTCGTGTTGAAAGTTTGATATCATTTGGTACTTTGGAATGTTCGTTTCTATACAAACCAGTGCTCTGGAGACTTACGCTTTGATATTTTCCCAAATGTCATTTGATAGTTTTTGCTACATCTGAACTTTGAATGGATGCCACTTGTTGGTACGCAGAATTCTCGTATGGATGATTGGCCGAGTCCACACTCAGCTGCAAGCCGTCTTAATCTGCGTTGTGGACTCTGCAAATACTGCCAATACCACTGTTGAGGTTGCTTCATCGGTTGATTTTTTTGGCTGGCTTGTACGAGCTTTATGTTCGACAGTCCCAGTATTTCTGAAATGTGATGTCACATATGCGACGGTACTGGGCGCGATTGGTTCTCTTTCGGGGTGCCCGGCGATGAAATAAGCAGCAATGGTTCCCGGACATCATGAGCAGTTCAATCATGCATATTGCCTTTTAGTCTGAGTAGATTTGGGAAATAATGTCGTTGCTAGAAATTGCTGCGAAGAATATTTCGCTAGTCGACTCTCCTCCTTCATTAGTGCCCATCTCCAATTACCTCCAACAGACATTGGTACAGTATCAATGTTTTCGGTAATAATTTGTAAATTACAACGATAACTGAAATCCGATTGCAGGAATGAACTTCTGAGGAAAAACAAATTGGTGTTATTTGATATGCCACTTAGCCCGCCTTCCCATTTAAGAAAATGAATCTTGAACCAAAATGGTGGATTTCAAGATGCCGTCCAAATTCCAAAACTGTCCCAAAAGATAGAGCACCTATTCCTTGCTAGCATGGTCACATCGTTCATTTTACACACCATTTCCGAAATACAGTTATGTCCAAAGACTTTTGACTCAACCTATACATAGTCTTTGTTTCCACATTTAGCGGAGAATAAAAATGGCATGTTCTCATTTAATTAAAAAGTAAACCCTTTTTAATTAGAATTAATTTCATCCTGTTAAAATAATACATCAATAGCTGCCTTAATTCCGTTTTTTTTCATTAGGACAGAGAATTACTACCATCTCGTGTTTTAAAGGAAAATAAAGGTAAGCTAACGTGAATGCAGAAAAAAAGAAATATAACTCTTTGGAAATAAACATGGAGTCTCGGGGACTATACATAAAATTTCTGCTGATCTGAACGCCATCGATAACATTTTCAATATCATAAAAATTCTCGTATGTTATCTTTTGCCAATTCTGTGTCAAATTCATCAAACGACTGCAGACGAGCCAATAAAATAAACCAGAGTAAAACGATATCAAAGGAGCAAAAAATGCCAAACGAATCTTCTAAGGAGATTTTGAGAAAAATGAGATCAAGAAGAAGGTTAAATAGGACTTATTAATAAGAAGAGTGGTTTCTCTGAATAACTTTTAAAGCGTTCACCGTGACATTATATTCGTCTCTGCCATTGGTTGACCACGCTTGTTCACGTCCTATTAAGAGAGCAATGAATTATGGACGGTGTTTGCACTAATACACCACGTTAGCAACTGTGACATTATATTAAATAAACTCTTCGTTGGTGTTCATGTATATTTAATTGTCTGCGATCGATTAACCACCTGCGTCCCCTAACATGCCCGCGTGAGAAGACATGGGGACTCTGCGTATCGTTGACAAAACATTTCATACTTGCTGGAGCTTGTCTTTGGTGGTTGATACATGCAATGCAAAATTAATGAAAGAATTTGTAAGTAAACAGATTCTCAAGTTAATTTGAAACAAGATAATCATATTGGTCAATATCACTCAATTGCTCGATATTTGTTTCTTATAAAACTGTTTATTGATACAAGGTAATTCGACTTAAATCGATTATAAAGAAAATTGAATTGATTTAAGGGAAAATTAAATTTTTTAATTATTATTTTCGAAAACAGGGTTTCATTTTGATTACTTAAGCAACATATTCATATACTATAAATATTGTCAAGCGAATGTAGAGAAATTATGCTTCGTCCTAAATAAATATACTGGCGAGCTAAACAAATAAAAAATTTGCTTTAATCTACAACTCTGAACTTATTCTTTTTTTCTTCCAAATTTAACTTAACAAAAACAAACTATAACTAAATGTTTATTTTGTACTAAACGAAATTTGAGAAAGAAGCTTCCAACTGCAGAATTGTAGGCCATGTCGATTTTTTTCCTCGCCAGTGTATTTATGAAAATACGCGTCTTCCTAGAAAGGCTTAGGTTCCCTTAAATGGTATTGATTTGGCGTTATTGTCAAATTAGGGGCTATTGAAGAACCGCAAGAAGAGATTACGAAAAGTAACATAAAAGCATGTCACGAAATGGAAAAGTAAAAATACAACAAAACTGGCGAAAATAAGGAATAGTATTTTAAACTGATCTATTGGCTTAAGCAATACAAATGATGCTTACAAGGAAAACGCCGTAATAAAATACGCTCGGAATTATGTAATTCAAGTAATATCTTACTTTTCTAATTGAATCAAGGTATACTTCTGAATGAAAGAATATATCATCTAGATCTGATTGGTTTATTTGATAGTGGAACCACTATTGAACACGACATTTTTCTTTGCAAGTCCAACCCGATAATTGGAATTGAAAACGAACTGCGGATTTCTGAGGCTCGAGTGGAACGCTACACAAGAGGCAAATCGATTCAGAACCGCATCAAGGGAGTATTCAAGCTCTTTTTCATTCATAAATTTGGTAACGTATAATCATTAATTGCAAGTGCCTACCTAATTCGTGAGTTCCAACCGTGAATTTGTGACGAGTGGATTTTGAATTTTTATTGAAGCTGGATGGACTAAGCATTACCTCACTGCACAAAAAAGAGGCAATTATCTGAATTATTAATCACGGAAAAACATAACATTAAAAAACAAGCATTTTAATTATTTACTTTTTCCTCTGCCTATCATAAAAATCCTATAATGGCTCGTGACACGCCAAACAGCATTTAGGATAGAGAGAAGAGGTAGGACGGTAAAACAGGTTGATCCGATGATATATTTAGTAAAATATCAGTCTGGCTTCACCCGGAGAAATACAGTATATAAATAGAAAGTAGTAAGCTTTTGCAATGTATTTAAACAACAAAAGATATCATCTTAAAAATTTAATGATCTAAACTTCAATGAATGTACGAGGGGATATCAGAAAGTAACGCCATTTCTTTTTTAACGGAGAAAATAAACTCTCTGTATAAGAGTTAACATAGCAAAAAATAAAAAAAATCTGAGTACATGCACAGACATTGCATAACAAAAATTGTTCCTACACACGCGCACTACATTCTACCAGTCGTTTAAAATATGGCCACCGCTATCACAGGTTTCTTTTCGCAAAAGATAAGAAACTCGCATAAATTCATGGGGAAATGGTAGAAGTTTACGGTGCCGACTGGTCTAGACTATTCCAATGTGTGCAAATGGAAGGAAGAGTTAGCCTTCTGATGGGCCTTTATCCTCGGCAACACCAGCCATTATCAAGAATATTAACAACACAATCAGAGAAAATCATCGAATTTCCTTGAAAGAAGTGAGTGAAACGTTTCACATATCCTGTGGATCTGCATGGGATGTGATGCATGAGAAGCTTGGATACCGCAAAGTCTGTTCGCGTTGGATTCCATAAAGTAACATCAAAACAAACCGGCAACAGAATGACGTGCAATATCTGCAGAGTACAACCATCTGAATGATATTGTCACGGGAGATGAGTCCTAGGTCTTGCACTTTACACCCGAGCCTAAAACTGCAAGCATGGTGTGGAAACATGCGAATTCTCCGGTTCGCAAAAATTTTAAAGTTTCTCCTTCAGCTCGGAAGATTATCCTTACAGTTTTTTGGGATATGCAAGACATCCTATTCACAGAGTTCCTGTCTCGTGGGTCAACCGTCAACGGCGATACATATTATAAACGTTGCTAAACACTGGCGTGTTATTCGGGATTAGCTATCAGAAAGAGGAATCTATGTTCGAGTTCTTCATGACAACGCCCGCCCGGATATGGCCAATTTCGTCAAAGCAAAACTGGTCCGTTTCGGTTGGGAGATTCTGGATCACCCAGCCTATCGTCCGGATTTAGCTCCCTCAGACTACCAACTCTTCAGTCCCATGAAAAGATTTCTGGGTAGTCAGAGGTTTGAGACTGACGTAACTCAAATCTAATGAGCGCAATTGGCTGTATTCACAATCGACGGAGTTCTATGTGTGAAGTATTCTGAAACTGGTGAAGTATGCTTAAATCGCCATTCGTGATAACCATTTCAAATTTCATTTCAAAAGTTTCAAATTCAACCAACGAATTAATATTGTACAATTTCTGAATGCATCGCACCATCCATTTTGGATGCAATTCTTCTCTTGCTTTGAAAGAACAATATTATAAACAATTTAATTTAATTAATGCACAATTTAATTAAATTTTGATTCTATTATCTGCTTATAAAAATTTAACGGGGAACAATTCGTTTTCTATAATATTGAGATGTTTAAACGTAGGCTATATCAGCAATTTCTGAAAGTCTTGTAAATAGAAAATAGAAAATTGTATTAATTTTATTATTTATTTTAAACTGTAATTTTATTATTTATTATGTTTGGAGTTTAAAAAACAATCCAAGAAATTATGACCTATAAAATACCAATACCAATTTTGGTAATGACTCTAATTATCGACTATAATTAGCAGGGTAGAACAGAGTTAAATTAAAAAGAATAACACTCCGATAGCTTTACCATTCGGTTTTCTTTACCACTTATTCTTGAGGATTCAATTCACATATCTCAATCTAAAACTGCCTGGTGTTGACTTTTGATTTCATGGTCGGCTGAATGCCACCATTCGCATCAAATTGGCCGACCCTTCGATTTTAACTAACTTGGAAAGGGAAGAAAAGACCGCCAAGAGACAAACCGTTAGAGGATATCCTAAGATCATAATCTTGAAATTTCTTTTTTCTGTCTGAAAATCCATTCACTGCATATTAAATAAATTACAAGCAGGAAGATTTTTGCGAACTATTTAAGTTCTGATCGACATCCTGCTTTCTTATAGATGACTGGTGGTTGTTATTGGCACCCGCATGGAATATCGTTTTCATTCACTCGACTTTCTCGAATACAGTATCTTCATTATGAGCTATTGATAAATTTTTGTATCTCAGCAGTTATACTGCAGATTTATAATAAATTGAATAGTAACATGACGTGATCATGCCGCTTTTGATTCCTTATAAAAGTAGATAAAAATACGGCCTATTAATAAAATAAATCAACAATATATAAAATTGACCCGCTACTAATTCAGTGTGTTCAGAACCATATTTTCAGGGGAAGATTTTTGTTTTTATCTGTCTTTTTTCTGCATTATGCGGAATTCAATGGATACATATGGATACATACTATATAATTTTAGTGCCCCTTAACTTTCCTTTTTAAGAATTAGAATCAACGTCTGTTCACAAGGCAAAACACGACAACTTTTGCTCAGTTTCTGCATGAAAGATGTTACGCGATGTTTGTAAAATATGTTACAATCTGTACCGTGATTGATGTGAACTTTCTGCACTATGATTCTTCAGTCTTCAGTGATTAGGGCCTCTGCTTGCTGCACGAATTGCGGGTCCTCATTGATGGAAGATTGCTGAAGGCGGCAGTCGTCTTCAAGGCTGATCTGGTTACTTTGGAAGCGTCGCCGCCACAAGGACACGGCCTCTTACCATGGGGCACTGTTCCCGTATACGCTTTTTAGCACGGCTTTGAAGTTGTCGATGATATCCTGAGGTTGGCGATTTACGTTTTTATTCTTGTATATGATGAGGATGTCATATCTATTGGTGAGGATGTCATTCTCGTTACTTTGTTCTCATATCTATTGTATGATATGATGTTATTGGAAGAGAGGGCGGAGGAAATATGGCTGATGATGATGCGGCGCCTCGATTTTCCGAATGGGCTGAGCCATATTGAACTTGATTCGATAGAAAGCACATATGTTGTAACGAATATTTGCAACAAAAATTCAATAAGCCATCTTAATTTATTAATTCTCTTGACTCTAGAAAAACTCCCGCCGCCAGCAAATACATGGAACGCAGAGTCCCATCATTTATAGAATGAAAAGAACTCTATTGCTAAATTAACTTTTAGTTGTGATGATTCAAATGCCATTTCACCCATTATGTATCAACTTTACGAAGCTCATGCCCGGTCCCTCGACGTAATAAGATGAGCATGAAAGATCACTTTAGCTTCATTGGAATCAACTAAGACGGACTCCGAATCCACTGGTAACAGATTTATTTCTGCATAGAAACATGCCGTTTTGAAAGATTTATGCTTCCAGATCAAATACATGAAAAAAACTATTGTCTAGAAAAATTCTCAAGTTACCAACACAAACTTAAAATATTGTGTAATTATGTAATGTCCTTATCTCTCATTTTGTCTTTATATAACAAATGATTTATTGAATGAAATGTCCACTTTTGTTTTCAAATGAAGTTAAAAATACAGCCTAATTTATTAAACAAGTTATAAAATAATTAATAAAAAATACGTCAAGGCACGGTCTCTCTATGTATTGATTTTATTAATGGAAAAAAAATAAAATTTACGTTGGGGGAGGATCACTAAAAACTTTAAAATGGTTCATCAAAACGAAACAATTTATTCACAAAATTATTTGTCTCAATGAGAGGAGCCCGTGCATGTCGACTTTATTGACATTTCTTCATTTTTAGAAAAAATGTATAGCTATAATTAATAATGTGTGTAGTGGCCTTACAGTATAAGTATAATTAATATAATTAATCCGCTATAATTAATAGCCCTCTGTTTATGTATTAATTTCATTTGGTTCTGCTACTTGCCGTTTCGGAGAAGCTAGCTACACAAGAAGGATTTTTTTTCTTTCAAAATTTCAACATGCCTTCTCGAATCTCGAGTTTTTAAGTCGATGTAAGATAAAAAAAATTTTGAGTTGGGGAAACGAACACATAGGCCACTATAGCTAGGATAGGCCAAAAGCGGATTCTGATAAACATTTCAATAGTTGCGTATACTCAACGACCTTCATTGTAAAAATTTGTAAAGTAGATTTATTCTTTTATTTATTTATACACTATCTACCCAAAAGTAATTGGACACTTTCGATTTTAGATGTTTTGTCGAATATCTAAAAAAATACTTGACTAATTATCCTGAAACTTCAGTGGTGTGAAGACCATGTTGCACCTCATATTTCAGCGAATGTTTTGTCCTGAAGCCATTTGGACAGCAAAGTGAACCAAAAAAATTGACGGAGGCTCTGGTGACTGCCAAAGCCGCGGGTTTTTAAGGCGTAGAACTACTACTGTATGTTATTATTGGTTACCGTTAGTGTGTATTTTTTGGCGAAAAAAAGAACAAAATTAAAAAAAAAGTTACTATATTCAATTACATTACAATTTTGTGAAGAAAAGTAACAAACAGATGACAAAAGTTTCGGAGTTATATTTCTAGTAGATGATAGATCAATGTAAGTATTTCCCAATGTACTTGGACAGTTAGTCGGGACTATTTCTAAATTGAAATGATGTTTCATAAATTCAAATGCTCCTTCGTTTCGTTTGGCATCCACATTAAAATCGCCTATCAATATCATAAGCATATCCGCATCCACCTCAAACTCTTCATCTATTTGCTTGCAGCTGTCGGTGTATTTCTTTAATCCAGAAAACAAGGATGTTTTTGAACATGTTTGAAAACAAACAACTAAGACCAACATATTTGAAAACATATATTATTTTAGTCAGATTTATTGTTTTGTTTTAAGAAATTAACAAAACTTCAAAGTTCATTTCTTCAAATAATTAATCTGCTTAAAATAATATATATTTTATTATTTTACAACATATTTTAAATAGAAAACTAGAAGCGAACCCACCCGTTTGTATAATCGGGAAATAACCCATTGTTAGATTTTTTCTTTGTTGTGACAACGTCCACCGTCGCTGATTTTATATAAATGATGATGTACTGATTTCGCCGGCAGATGACAGGATTTCATGATATTATCTTAAAACGCTCGTGTTTCCATGTTTTTATACCTAATTCACAGGCCTTCTTTATATTAAATGCACAGGCCTTTTTTCGTAGGCCATGGTTAGCTCCAATTAGTTCCAATACACGGCGCACACGTATATGCTGCAGCAGCGCCACTCCGTTATTACGATGGCGAGCATAAAATTCACTGAACTTTAACTTGCTGTAACGTTTGATCCAGTGGCTCATTTGGTGAAATTTTTGCTGATTATTCAAGACTCAACCTTCCTCTTTCCAACGAGATAATGACCATAGTTGTAGGATATAGTGATAGAAAGATATAGATTGAGATATGTACATCACTTTTTGAACGAAAAATCGCGTCTGAATTTTTCCTCGGCTGCACCCCTGATAGACGTAGTTCTACGTCAAAAATAATATTTGGGATCATCCTATAAAAAATAATGCATGAAATGTGTTGTAGCTGTAGCATATGATTATGAGGCTTCTTTTACTTATCTCTCTTCATTTGTATGAGAATAGCACATATATTCATGGAGATATAAAGGTTTCTTTAAAAAAATCGAAATGCTTTCGTAAGTTTTTTGTTTATAACATGCAGGGATTTCAACCCAATGCAATGCCATTTTCAGGAAACTTGACAAACTACAGTACAGACAAAACCCTGCAATCAGAATAGAAAAACATTAAATATTTGATGAAATATGAGCATTTTTACTAAATAATGTTTAACTGCGCATGCGCAAGATATACCAAAATGTCTTTTGCATTATTTATTAGCGAAATGTATAGAGCTACCCTTCTTAAAAGCCCAAGCAAATATCTTGAAAATTCAGAAAGATATCGTCGATAGAATGAGTTGAATTTCAGTTGCTCTCAAAAATAAACAAAACTATAAGGGGTAATGATTTTTCAATTGAAAAATGGAGGGAAAAATTCTGCGACCCGGATACGAACCAGGAACCTTGACTATCATGGCCGACGCCTCTACCAATTCTCGATCTGCGGGCCAGGTTCCCGTCTCCCATTGGGCTTTCAACCGTGACAACTTGGTTGTCTTTAAGACACCTTGAGACAGCTTGGCTGTCCGTGGTGTCTGCAATAGCTCAATTGGTAGAGGCGTCGGCCATGATAGTCGAGGTTCCTGGTTCGAATCCGGGTCGCAGAATTTTTCCTTCCATTTTTCAACTGAAAAATCATTACCTATGCTTGGAGACGCATCTCCAGTTAATAATTATTATTATTTACTATAAGGGGTGTTCTCCAAATTTTTATTTTTGGACCGGACACCACTAACCAACTTCTTCTTATGCTGATATGAAGGCATATTGACCTCATATCAGCGTAATGAGAAGAACTTGATACTGGTATCCGATCCAAAAATAAAAACTTGGAGAAAACCCCTTATCGTTTTGTTTATTTTTGAGAGCAACTGAAATTTAATTCATTGTATCGGCGAAATCTTTCTGAATTTTCACGATATTTGCTTGGAGTTTTTATATGAGTAGCGCTATACATTTGACTAATAAATTATGCAAAAGACATTTTGGTAACGCTTGCGCATGCGCAGTTAAACATTGTTTAGTAAAAATGCTCATATTTCATCAAATATTTAATATTTTGATATTCTGATCGCAGGGTGTTGTCTCTATTATAATTTGTTAAGTTTCCTGAAAATGGCATTGCATTGGGTTGAATACGTTGCATGTTATAAACAAAAAACTTACGAAAAAACAATTCGATTTTTTTTAAGAAATCTCTATATCTCCATGAATATATGTGCTATTCTCATATAAATGAATACGGATAAGTAAAAGAAGCTTCTTAATCCTATGCTAAACCTACAACGCATTTCAAGCATTATTTTTTCAGGGTGATCCCAAACATTATTTTTTTGGGTTTACTTTATTGCTGATCCCCTATTTGCCTTCGGAACAAAACCTTCACTGAAATATATATGGTGTAACATGCTCTTTACATCCCAGAAGTTTCAGGATGATTCGTCAAGTATTTTTCTAGATATTCGACAAAACGTTTAAAATCGAAAGTGTCAGATTACTTTTGGTTAGATAGTGTATATTTATTTATTTATTTATTTTAGCTTCATTGTAAAATTTATTTCATTATTTTATTTGAGGTTTCTGAAAGATTTTAAATTACATTGTATAAATTTCTAAATTAAATTAAACAGACAATAATCAGGAGTATATGAAGAGAATGTCATATACTCCTAATTATTGTCTGTTTGCGACAAATACTGATAACCAATCCGCTTATAACTATTTTCCTATTCAGCCTAATTTATGTTTATGGTAATTTTTAATTATGCAAAGCAACTGTTATAAAAGACTTCTGTTCTTTTTATTATACAGGGTGAGTCTGAAATCCTGTCACAAGCTTTTAGAGGAGGTAGTATGGATGATTCTAAGCAAATAAGTTCATATGAACATGGGTTCGAATTTGAACAATAACCGAGATATGAACAGAAATAAAAATGCCGCCACTAAGATCAACAAGTTAATAACTCAGATTCTGTAACACATATTAATCGTAAAATAAACCACACAATTCTACAGTTCATCTTGGAGTGAAGTAGCATTAAGCAGCATTTTAGTAATTTTACCTTAGTTTGAAGCTATAATCTGGTCTGTATCGTCAAATGATACACGAATACTTCGTCATATCAGAATGCAGGCACCACTTTTAGAAGCAAAAATGTAACAAAACCATGCATAAGATAAACAAAACACTGCATAAAGAAAAAGAAAAATTTCACTTAAACAAAATGAAAACTTAAAGGGAGCTGTTTATACATCACATGATGTCTAACACATATCACCTACTTCTGTTTCTACGTAGCCCTGAAAAATTTTATTAACCCAAAAATTCCATATGACTAAAAAAGGGTAGCTGCTAGAACTTAATCGCTAAGAATGAAGACAGAAGTAATGTAAACAAATTAGCTTCTATTTGGGACGGTGGAATATAAACTGCTCTCCCTGATTAAGAATATAAATTAGGACCATAAACTGCTTTCACCAAGTGCCCAAAAGACAACTCTTTACGCATTAGAGTAAAACGAATTCCCGTGAAAACCATGATCCATCTGCATTAGCTCAGGCATTTGTAACCAAAGGGACTAGCCACTTTGTTAAAGGAGGAATTAAAATTCCCACATCAACACTAGTAATCCATGCTTAAAAATATCAGACGGTTAACTTTCTAGCATATAGATTTTCATTTATTACCAAGCAGCCGAAGATTGAAGCGAATTAAAACGCACTGAAAGGTCATTTGGTAGAATTTAAAGTGATAGATTATTTTTATGTTTTATCTTTTCACACTTAGATACAAGTCTGTTGATATCAAACAGGTACATGTATACGGTATACCAAATGAGCGTTTCAATTTTTGAACTTTTCTTTATATCAGCCAATCGTAATATTTTCCAAAGCATTAAAACAATCTTTTAGCTTCAGGTTGTTCAAGTAACTAGAAAAAAACTTCCCGGGTCAAACCCAAGATCTGGAGATAAATTTTGGGTCCCATGGTGCTGAAATATAGTTCATTATTTACGTCGACTAGAGTATATTTTCAATTATTATTATCAAGTCATACTTTAAAGCGATACTAATACTGTTTATAGCGTAGTAAAGCATTTTCAAATCCCACAGCTTTCCACATATTTTCAAAAATCCCATTCACCATTTTCAGATTTATACGATAGAGCTTGAGAAAATTTGTAGCTGTTTATTAGGAGCTTTAGCAAAAAAGTTACTTATGAGAATGCACGCTTCGTCTGTACGTTTATCCGGCCGTCCGTCCAACACCACCTAGACAGAAGGCCTGCGCACAGAAACATCATTATCAAACGGCCAAATTTACGGCCGCTTTAGTGTGATGAACAATATATGACGTTTCTGTGCGCAGGCCTTCTGTCTAGGTGGTGTTGGTCCGTCCGGCCGTCCGCCGTTTGCACGATAACTCTAAAACGAATTAACTTTTTAAAATTCTGTTTTCAGAAATATGACCAAGGTCTTAGCTCGCCGTAGCAACTTTTCAGAATTTTTTGTGTACCCCTTCAAGTCGAATTCGCATGCTTAAACAGTGAGTGTAAAGAATACCAAGAAAATGGCATGCCATAACAATCGATTTGTAAAGAATGAATATACTGTTACTTTCTGTTCGTCTTTTAAGCATTATTGACATCGGCACGCGCACGTGAAATCGCTTTGTCGACGCATGATTGCTCAACTGCTCATAATCTAGCTATCTATATATAAATACGACAACACATTTTTGTTATGCACTTTTACCTATGTTAACGTGGACGAATACGCATGAAACTTGTATGGTTGGAAAGTTCCTGTGCTCTAGATGTGCACAATATATTTTGTTTGCGTATTTGTTCACGTTAACACAGGTAAAAGGCGTTTCAAAAAAAATTGACGGAGGCTCTGGTGACTGCCAAAGCCGCGGGTTTTTAAGGCGTAGAACTACTACTGTATGTTATTATTGGTTACCCTTAGTGTGTATTTTTTGGCGAAAAACAGAACAAAATTTTAAAAAAAAGTTACTATATTCAATTACATTACAATTTTGTGAAGAATGGGTCTGTGATATGAAAAGTAACAAACAGATGACAAAAGTTTCGGAGTTATATTTCTAGTAAATGACAGATCAATGTAAGTATTTCCCAATGTACTTGGATAGTTAGTCGGGACTATGTCTAAATTGAAATGATGTTTCATAAATTCAAATGCTCCTTTGTTTCGTTTGGCATCTATATTAAAATCGCCCATCAATATCATAGGCATATCCGCATCCACCTCAAACTCTTCATCTATTTGCTTGCAGATGTCGGTGTATTTCTTTAATCCATAAAATAAGAACATTTTAAAATCTAAACGTGAAGTATTTGGATGTACATATATCGAGCCCAATATAAATTTTGAAGAACCATTTAACGTCCACTAAACATAAATCGCCAACTCCATAGTCAATCATTCTCCGTCTTACATTTATGTGATGCTCGACAGGTTTACAGTCTGCTACAATATTTAAATTTCTATAAATTGCCACACCACTCGCTTTACGCTGCCTATTTGCTGTCTTAGATCGAAGAGTAATGTTCATGAATGCTTTTAATTCGAACCCTTGTATCTGAATCAGTCCTGAAGAAAGCCACGGCTGAAACGCGTCGACTCTGGGCGAGGTCAAAAATGCTAACACCGAGTTGAGTTAGTGAAGAAAGCCATTGTTGCTACGACAGTCAACAATACGTTAACAATCGAGCAATAATCATTGCTTCACCAACCCAACTCGGTATTTGCATTTTTGATCTCGCCCTCTATATCGTAAAATCACTATTGTTTTAAAGACCCATATATTTTTACAAACAACTAAGACCAACATGTTTGAAAACATATATTTTTTTAGTCAGATTTATTGTTTTGTTTTAAGAAATTAACAAAACTTCAAAGTTCATTTCTTAAAAAAATTAATCTGCTTAAAATAATATATATTTTATTATTTTACAACATATTTTTAGTAGAAAACTAGAAGCGAACCCAACGTTTGTATAATCGGGAAATAATCCATTGTTAGATAACTCATTGTTAGATTTTTTCTTTGTTGTGACAACGTCTACCGTCGTTGATTTTATATAAATGATGATGTATTGATTTCGCCGGCAGATGTCAGGATATCATGATATTATCTTAAAACGCTCGTGTTTCCATGTTTTTATACCTAATGCACAGGCCTTCTTTATATTAAATGCACAGGCCTTTTCTCGTAGGCCATGGTTAGCTCCAATTAGTTCCAATACATCCCGCACACGTATATGCTGCAGCAGCGCCACTCCGTTATTACGATGGCGAGCATAAAATTCACTTAACTTTAGTTTGCTGTAACTTTTGACCCAGTGGCTCATTTGGTGAAATATTTGCTCATTATTCAAGACTCAACCTTCCTCTTTCCAACGAGATAATGACCATAGTTGTAGGATATAGTGATAGAAAGATATAGACTGAGATATGTACATCACTTTTTGAACGAAAAATCGCGTCTGAATTTTTCCTCGGCTGCACCCCTGATAGACGTAGTTCTACGTCAAAAGGTAGCATTAAGGAACAGGTTGTGCATCATATTTGTCAACGCATGTAGCACTGCCTTTTTTATTGTTTTTTTTTAAATAATAAATATCAAATTAACTCAAATCATTGTTGATGTTCATTTGAAAGAATTTTAATTGTTGTGTTGTTGATATTCATTTGAAAGCATTAGAGAACCGTATAACAAATACTCTGCAGCTTTTGAAGTGAACGAAATGATTTCAGAACCTGAATTCAGGTTCTGAATTCAGGTCCCCAAGTATAATAGAGTACCTTAAATGTACCTATACATTATTCCAACTGCTTAAAAATTATTGTACCTTATTAAAATGTACCTTTAACAACTACTTAAAAGTTGTTATTAACCAACTATTCAAAATATTTCTATAATTAGTAGGTAAGCATTTTATATATCTTTCGTCGTTTTCTAAGCTATTTTAAGGTTTTTTCATACAGTTTGAAAGTAATATTTTTAGTTAAAAATAAAATAAATACCAATTTTGAAGTTTTTGATTTTTATTTATTTTTAAAAAATTTTGTTAACACTCTTTCTTTAGTAATAAAAAGGTTATCGATTTTTGGTCTGAAACAGATCTTAATTTTCCACAGCGGGACGGGGGGAGAGACGCAGAGATAGGGAGGGACAATTTAGCTTAAATATAAATATTATATTTAGATAATAATTCGATAAATATATTAAAAGATACTTTTAGATGTGCTTTAAATATTATTCCGAGAAATGTTCAAAGTTACCATTGCGGTGAAATGAATCGGGAGTGTCAGAAATGTCAAGCAAAGTATTTTGGATATTTATTGTGTTATCTATTTTTCATTATTCAAAGTTTATTAATAAGCAAGATTGAGGCTAGAACAATTTCACATATATTTTTTGTTCTCAGAAATGTGATCGAATTTCGATCATTGGGGGATCCTAGTATTATTAAGTAACGGAAGAATGGAGCTACTTTTTGGTTTTATAATGTCCGTCTTTCCATTTCATAATTTCTATATTTTTTGAGGTAGAAGGTTGAAATTCGGAATGTAGCTTTCTATGGGCATGTCCACCTGTACTATTTAGTTTGGTTTTGATTGGTATACTGGGATCGGAATTACGGGGGTGGGATTCAGAGAGGACAAAATATCTATGTGCTATTTAGGTACGTAAAGGCGTGAAATTCAGTATCCAGATTACTCTAGGCAAATTCTACATTACTGTGAAGTTTAGGCCCAATTTTTCCAGTGGGGTCGGAGTTGCGGGGGTGACAGTCACTTGGTCTTTAGAACTATGGCAACATAAGGCATATGATAAGTCATTCCATCGGAAATGATGAGAAAGGAAAGAAGATACGAGCATTTTTTTTACATTTTCTACATACTACGTTCGAGAAAATCAATTTTTTGATTAAAAAACTTGGGTGGAGGTAAAAAGTTCAGATAAAGGGGTAAAAAAATAGATAACCGCAGGATCTGCTACTTGACTTACCCCACTGGGGGGGGGGGGGGTAATTTCCTTTTAATAAATGTATAAATGTATTTCTGCTTCACTGCTAAAGCTCCTTCTTGGAATGTTTACAAGATTCTATTTAAGCGTATATTCTATTAATTCTATAGGGTGACAATAAATTATGGCAACTCATTGTGTGCAAATTTTTTAATTCAAAAACAAAAAGTAAAGCAATTGGCAACTAATAAATAGAACATGGTCCCTTGGTAATAACATGTTCATTCGGTTTCACATGGGCTCCTTTGGCGGCGATACAAAGCCCCTACCGTGTGTTGAAATTTTCAGCAATGGGCCACCCGTTTCGAAATCGTTGTCCACCGAGTTCCGTTTTGAGCTTACCGAAAAGTTGAAAGTCGCATGGCGCTAAGTCGGGACTGTATGGAGGATGTTGCCAAACCTCCCACTTGAATCGCTGCAGCAGTTCGCACGATTGGCGGGCCTTGTGAGGTGTTGCGTTATCGTGCAGTGATTTCACGATGAATGTCCGTGCAATTCACCCGTTTGGCCCATAGAACTCGGATTGCTGCTCGCACCTTAAGTTTGGAGTGGACATCCAGTTGACGCGCCATTGCTTTTAGCCCGCTAGTCACACAAAACACGACGGGAATCCACAGCAACCGTCCTATCCGACGTCTGCGCAGTTACTCCGCTTTGCCCAAGATTGCGACACACAGCGCGCTCCTGCGGCGAGTTAGTGCAACTTACTTTTTGATCTACCATCGTACTTAAGAATTTTTTACAAGAGCATTGAATGCTGTTGGATGTGTCCATAATGAAAACAAGAATTTTTTTTTTATTCGAAATCGTGCAAAATGAAAGCTTATGCTTCGCCACGACTAGAATATAAGATGCCTATTTACTTTTGTAATTACAACGGAATCCTTATAGACTGGCTTTAAATTTACGATATTCACTAGGGAATATTACCAGAATTTGCTGACTATTTTATGAGAGGCAATCAAATGGAAAGATGACGCAGCATCCATTAAGTCGGTATCATCGAGGCTATCATTGAAGTTTGTCCGTGAGATTAAGTGGAGAGTTGTCAAGCTTCTGAACTCCATTTAACGTATAAAAATGGAAAAATATGTTGTCGAGGTAAAGAAGTGACTAGTAGCGTACAAAACGCTTTTGAATGGCTTTACTTATTCTTGAAAGAACGCGTTACATTAAGCGAGCTTCTTCTTTCGGTAAAACCCGAGATCTCAATAGAATAAAAAGTTACTTTCTCACTGCACCAGTCAAACCATTAAAAAAAGAAATATTGCTCTTCAAATCACTCTTATGAAGATGTTGCAGTTTTTGTATGCTTTGGAAATATTATTAAAAAAAAAGTTAAGTTTGCATCTATTCGGTAAAATTTCAAGCGAGAAAAAGCTAATTCACCATGGATTCCGCAGATAAATCCATCTAAGATTTAAACATGGAATATGCGAGGATATTCACATTTCTATAAGTTTATACAAATTTTCTGGTATTCCATTACGACCCATAGGAAACATTTATACTGGAAGCATCTGATAAATTCAAATCTCACTGGAGTAAGGAAAAAATACTCCACAGTGTGCGCAAAAAAGAAAAAAAAGTTGAAAAAAAGATAAAATTTCAAGTTGTACTAAAGAGGAGAATGTAGAAAAGAACGTATCGACAAGGAGAAAATGGTACATTCCTTAATGAAATAATAACGGCTGCCTGCTGTATTTAATGGGTGAAAACTTCAGAGCAAATGCCTAACGAAAAAGCTTCAATTCTTAATGGCAACATGCCTTACTAGAGGCTCGCTTACGCACGATTTAACTCTTAAGTTCGCGTTGGCTATCACGTGACTGTCTACGAATGCAAAGGAGGGGGAAATGAGAAGGGAGCTTGGAAACACTCCTGACGATAAAAGTCTCCGGGCAACCGTCATTTGGTAAGAATGCCAGAAGGAAAAAAGCGGAGAGAGAAAAACGAAGAAAAAAATAAGGAAAAGAAAAAACGGAAAAGATAAAGTTTGGAAGGGAAAGGAGCAAAGACTGCATCCGGTTTTATTGTTGCAAGAAAAAAAGAAAAGATGAGAGTGGGGAAAAAAGTTTACACTTAGACCGAGCATCTCCATTGCGCTAAACGGCTAAACCAATCCCCGTATCTGAATAGGCTGTGGGACTTTTTTAAAATAAATAGACTCAAAAATCGATGACATATAATTTCTTCCAAATAAATAACTGGAATAATTTTAAAAAAATTCGTAAAATATAATTGTCTTTGTTTGCAACAAATTAAGTAATTACCTGTGTTAATAATTAAGGTAAAATTTAAAAAAACGGACATAACACTGAAGGATTTAATAGAAGGTCTCTGCAAGAAATAGTTTCTATGTGGATGGAACAAAGTTCATGCTTAATGAAATAAAATCTTGGACATATTTGCATCCCACCATACAGAAGAAAATGTAATAAAAGAAAAACTGCAAACACCCAAGCGTATTCAAAGTCAAAACCACGACTCGGAAGCATCGTAAACTACCATTCCCGCATTTTAGGCTAAAAGACAGCATGTATGAACTTTCATTAATATAGATGAACTTTTTTGACGTAGAACTACGTCTATCAGGGGTGCAGCCGAGGAAAAATTCAGTCGCGGTTTTTCGTTCAAAAAGTGATGTACATATCTCGGTCTATATCTTTCTATCACTATATCCTACAACTATGGTCATTATCTCGTTGGAAAGAGGAAGGTTGAGTCTTGAATAATAAGCAAAGATTTCACCAAATGAACCACTGGGTCAAAAGTTACAGCAAGTTAAAGTTAAGTGAATTTTATGCTCGCCATCATAATAACGGAGTGGCGCTGCTGCAGCATATACATGTGCGGCGTGTATTGGAACTAATTGGAGCTAACCATGGCCTATGAGAAAAGGCCTGTGCATTAGGTATAAAAACATGGAAACACGAGCGTTTTAAGATAATATCATGAAATCCTGTCATCTGCCGGCGAAATCAGTACATCATCATTTATATAAAATCACCGACGGTGGACGTTGTCACAACAAAGAAAGAATCTAACAATGAGTTATCTAACAATGGGTTATTTCCCGATTATACAAACGGGTGGGTTCGCTTCTAGTTTTCTATTAAAAATATGTTGTAAAATAATAAAATATATATTATTTTAAGCAGATTAATTATTTTAAGAAATGAACTTTGAAGTTTTGTTAATTTCTTAAAACAAAACAATAAATCTGACTAAAATAACACATGTTTTCAAACATGTTGGTCTTAGTTGTTTGTAAAAATATAAATATATGGGTCTTTAAAACAACCACAGATATATAGTAAAACAACAGTGATTTTACGACATAGTCGAGGCGTTTCAGCCGTGGGTTTCTTCAGGACTGTGTGTATAATGATTAAAGAAGCTTAGAAGAAGCAATATTCTCGCCCTTCTCCTTCTTCCTTTCTAAAGTATCCTGCTGTGTTTTCCATTCCTGTTAGGATCAATGCTAAACTGTTTGTCTGTAGAATCTGTAGAATAGTTTTCAGTCTACTTTACTGTTGCGAGATTAAAATTGATGCTATAACTGTGAAGTTTTCATTTTTCATCAGCTATTTTGCTTGACTGAATCCAAAATTAAAAGCAAGAAATTAGAAGACAATCATGCTGGTATCTAATTTCCGGTTTAGCAGTGGCATTTGGGAGAGCAAAAATTCCCGTGAGAAAGTAGCAAGAGAAGAAAATCCACGAAATGAACTAAAATAAGCGCCCGGGCGCTTATTTGCAAAAATTCAGCGGACCCCCAGGCGCTTAATGCAGGCAGGCCGGTATTTCAGGTCCGGCGCTAAATACAGTATTTACGGTAGTAACTTTTTTTTTTAATTTTGTTCTTTTTTCGCCAAAAAATACACACAAACGGTAACCAATAATAACATACAGTAGTAGTTCTACGCCTTAAAAACCTGCGGCTTTGGCAGTCACCAGAGCCTCCGTCAATTTTTTCAAAAGACCTTTCGTGTTATGAGGGCTCTGTATATCATTAAAAACAAATTTTATTGCATAGATTAATTAGATCCTGGTGGCAATTGAAAAATAAACGCCCAGGAGGAGTCTTGTCACATTGCTGATTTTACATAGACAGAAGATAAAAAAAATAGGATCATTAGCATATTATCAAATTTTTAAGATTGTGAAGTAAACAATTTTCAGTGCGGAGGGTACCAGACATTTTTGTTTCCTACCAGGGCATTATGAAATCAAATACCAGTTAAAATTGTGGAACATGCCTGAAATCGTCACCGTTCAACATTTGTTCAGCTAATGGAGTTTAAGCGGGATCGCGTAATGGCCCTAAACATTTGGGAGTCAGGATAGCCCTTCCATCAAATTGCGCAGAGTTGGACGAGAGGTGTCTGCGGTGCGTGGCTGTTGGAGATGCTGAGAATAGGAAAGGTTATTCACCCGCAGACGTGGTTCAGGACAGCGCAGACATTCCGGAAAAAAGTGAGGATCGGTGCTTAACAAGGGCCGCTCTAGCAGACCAAACGGTCACGTCCATTCAAATCAGAGCCACCATACATGCTAGGGTCATCCGCAATCGACTCCTGGAAGCAGGACCGCAACCAGATGCGCCTCCAATGGACAGCTTGGAAGATGAATAGAGGTCAATGGTATCCGTCGAAGATCCGTCAATGCACATTTTATTTTCTTGGAGTAATGGTGAGGGGTGTCGCGTCTTTCAACTGTCGCTCATGTCTAGTATTTGTGGAGGGGAATTGGATGCTACATTCTACGTTCGGAATATCATCCATCTCGTCCTGGTCCCTTTTTTGAGCATGTGCTGTTCCAGTAGGAATATATAACCGTCAATATCGCGTAACTAAATATACTCTACAGCAACTCCGTCAATTTTTCTGACTAAACTTTTCTTCAAGCGAGCATTTGTGGAACTGGAATGGACGCCTTGTCATCCGTGCCCATCATCCCAAGTGGAACTAGCACGGAGTCACATTCACCAAGATGATATTCATCACATGTATGATGGAATGCATGTCAGAGTTCAGGCTTAGGGTAGGAGGTTATATTCATTAATAATGTTAGGGCGTAATAAACATTCGCGGGACTCTGAACATAACATCTTAGCAATGTGGCATCATCACTTCTGAGTATTCAATTTTCATTTGCCACCAGTGAATGAAACAATCCAATAAACTGATAAAAATTACGTAACGCAAATTTGTGGTTAATTCCACTCATGAAAATGCATGATTTAATAAAGTAATTGAAATAATTTAATTTTTTAATTGTTTCAAATTTAAACTTTTTATTCGATATTACGAAAACGTCCGCTTTCATTATTGCACTCTAAAAATATAAAATTATGTAAGGGAGGATATAAGTTAACTCAGTTTTTTGTATCTCGCAGAAGAAGTTTCGTGTTTCCCATTTTTCAGGTCGATACAGCAGAAAGCTCTCGGGATTCTCGTAGTATTTTCCTTTTGATGTCACCGCTTTTTCATTTGCTGTAAGAAAATGACAACAAAAGCAGTAACTCTTCTAAAATGTTCACAAGGGAAAAACCTTTCCGGAATAAAATTACTATAACGTCGAGGCTTTCCTTTCTTCCCAAATTACCATTTGTAATAATTCAACTGTAAGGTGTTCATGTGCATTTTACTCTGCTCGTAATTTGATAACAGCTGTTGGAAATATAATTGAAACCAATATTAAATATTAAAGAACATGATACATCTTATACCTGCGGAGCCAAGATAAAATAAAGTTCAATGAATTGTTATCAACAATCGTGCATGTTTATACATGTAAATGAAGGTAAGAAGTTAGCCACTAATATTTACGGAGAAGAAAACTAAAACTAATAATTAATTTGAAGTTAACATATAGACCAAAAAAATTGTTTGAAGTACATGCCCCTTCAGATAAAACTCATCTTGATTAAAAAAGCTTTTATCTACATTGTTCACCGTGCATTTCAAATTCGCGTTGAAACGGTTAAGAGGCAAGTACGAAACCTCATTATCTGTTGTTGGGATATTCGTCATGGCAAACGACCACAGACCTCCCTTCATCCCAAATTCGTGTCAGTTATTTGCACTAAATGATCACGTTATTAGACACCCCAAATTAATAATGAGTTAGCTCATTTTTAGCTCTGACCAGAAAGCTAATGCTTCAGGGCGTAAATTTTAGAAGGTGTTACATGTAGAACCATTTCGCAGGAATATTGGCTCATGCTGACATAATTGCCACATGATCGGGCGAATGAAGCACGTAGTAGTGAACCAATCTGTACACTGATCCAATCTGAGACCAATCTAGTACGGTGACAGGGTCCAATTTCCTCATGAAATTGGCCATCTACTTCGGGGAATACTGTAGCCGTAAACAGGAGGTAGCTTCTAGGATTAATGAGGTTTTCAATGTTATTAAAGATCCAACTGTGGCCCGGATAAAATTTCCCAGATCATTTTTCTACCTTCCTCCTGCCTGCAGAGTCTCACTTGGCAAGTACATGAATTTATAATTTTGTGCCCCATATTCTCGTCCTCCTCCTTGGTGGAGGAGAAATTTAAATTCATCGGATCAAGATGCTTTCTTCCATCATCAAGTATCCAATTTCGATGCTCCTTGGCCCAACCGAGCTTTTCTGTTTTTTTTGATAGCAAAGGCATCTTTATTACAGCCAATCACGGACAAAGTTGTATTTTCCGATAGGGCACGCGTGTCGTACTGAGCTGCAATCTGTCAGGTTGTTGCCCTTCTGTTACCACAGACAATACGTGTGAATCGCCAATCCTTGTCGCCCTTTCATCCACAATCTTTACTGGTCATCGTTCCGTTTATCGTTTGAAGAGATGTTCCAGAACTGCAATTCTCTGATCAAACGAGGATGTGAACATGTGAAAACGCAGTATAGGGGAAAATATCTTCGCATTGAATGATGGGTACGGCTGCCATTTTTTGAGGGCAAGAGGAAGGCAACCCTATACTTCTACTCATCAAAGTGCGCCGTTTTTGTCCGACTTGTTATTGTATAACGATGGTAACGAGTTGTTGCGTGTTTGGATGTATTGTATAACAATGGGATAAGTTCAGAGCCATGGCAGCCATGGGTCTCGATGCCCTCAAAAGATGGCGGATATTCAATGTTTATGTTTTGATATTTCTCCCTATAGTAGCAGTTTTCGAAATACTCGAACCGAATCTTCTTGCACCTACGATCATGCCATATTCGAAGTCGTTCAAAGCCATTATTACTACCTATGTTTAGACAAACGGTGCTGCCAAGCAATTTTGGAGGAAACATGTAGGAAATTTAAATATAGTACACATCTCTATTACGTCCCCGTGATTTTCATACGAACTCTTCCAAGTTAGAATGGATGAGATCTCTGATAAAGTGGTCGTTCAATGAATAATTACAGTTTTATGTAATAAAGAGGTAATTAATCATATAAAATGAAAAACATTTTTATAACAAATTAAAATAAACAAGTATTGATATTATTAAAGTTTTTTTCCATCATTCTGAAGTTGTCTTTTATATGGTGATAATGTTCTTGTCAGTATATTGATTGGAGTTTTCTTTTCAGTTCTTTGATGTAAATCTTCCTAGTGTTGAGATGAATTCTAATAATGATGAAATTAAAATCTTCTTGTTTCTTTGATGTTAGTATTCTTTTGAAAATTTTCGGTATGGCGCTTATTACTTTGTTCATTAACACATCACTTAAATTTCAATAACACATCATTTCAATCATTTTTTAAACATGGATCCCAACCTTGGTTACAAAAAGATTGGAATCAGTTAATTCAGTTGGCAGAAAAAAGATTTCTCTCGATAGACGAAATTCTTAACAATTGTATTTTTAAATTGAGCAAAGAATATGACCTTTTTATTTCCTGAAAGAATTAACAATTTCTATTCACAAGAAGAGCCAAAAATTCTTCTCAGTCAATCGATTTCACTTAAATTCAATGAGATTTAGTTCTTGTGAATAGAGAGATAAATATCAAATTTCATCGCAATATGATCACCGTTCAAGAGAATGCTTGTCTCGCACACTTATAGATTTGATCATATCTGTTTTAAGAATACCTAAATAGATATTTCTGTGAATGTCTGTCGAAAACTAGGAGTCAAAATTTTTTGCCACATTTTTGCTGTAGAATAATATACACTGTTCGATAATGAGTTCAAAATCTTACTTCCTTGAAAAAGGATGGGAGCATCTGAGAACTAAAATTCATGACCACAAATTCAACTCACTTTGAATGATGGAAACAAGGATATAGAGGATCGGTCTTTGAGATATTCCTATTCTACTTTTTGATGTTCTTCAGGATCCGAAATCAAAATTTCAGAAATTCAAACACTCACACAGACATAGGTCTCAGTAATCTTTAAGTTCCAAAGGTGATTCTTTCGACAGTTCGTTGGAGAAAACTGTTGGAATCACATAATCCTTTTTTTGCATTTTGAAGAAAGGAGTTGCCCTACTGATATTTTTCTCTACATTTGGTCTTCTAATAGTCAGAGTCTTAATTGTTGGAATGAAGAAATCCGAAATATGTGGTCCTTGTGTGGAACTTACTGCATCTCTAAACTTCATTTTGGTCTTAAATGAAAGATCTTAGTCTGTAGATTTGCCAAAGTTAATTTTTGTGTCCAGAGTTTCTTAACCATTGCTTCCGTTCCACAAAAATTAATATACTCTCCACTGTTCGATTGACGATTGTCTTCATAATGTATTCTTTATGAACGATGACCATTTGGTGGTTGAAATACACATACAAGAAGTAATATCTAATTCATGTGGGAGTCCGTGGAACGATTTCAGGGGGTCTGTGATGATACAGTCGACCCCCGAAATTCGCGTGGTTACGTTCCTAGAGCACCCGTGAATTGTGAAAAACCACCTTTATGAAGTCTGAGACGGGAGTCCATTATTCTGAGAAAGGGTCCGTGGAACAAATAAGTTAAGAAACACCAGTGCGAACGGCGTTTTTCGTTTATGGTACTAATGCGTGTCTTCTCTAGCTCTTCAACTATAATGAACCAGACTTTGTAACTCTGCGGATAGTTATTAACTGAGTCACAGATATATTTCTGAGCAGGAAGAAAAATTTTTTAATGCATCTTACCAGAGCACTTGCATCTCGTTCAGCCAATTTGTACGTCTTCCAAATGTTTTTTAATATGTTCCTCACGACATCAGTTATATTCAAGTTCAGCTGCAGTATTCGGAGCAAACGTCACATATGACATTTTATGACACACCATGCGAAAGTTCACGAGGCAGCATAACTGAATTAAAGTTACTGATAACACGATGGAATTTCTCAGATTTATGGTTTATACTTACCTTCCCATTCGTTGCACACCTCTCCGCGTCACCATTATTTGCATTTAGACAAATTTGATAACACATGAAGGGATAAATATTCATAAATATATATACGAGAAAAGTATCTCGCCAAACTACTTTCATAAGTATATTCTACTACAAACCGTTTGATGGTGTTCTTGATGTACAAAAATAATAAATATAAATGTGAATCATGCGAAGTAATCGCTTATAAGCTCCATAAAAATTAAACTTACCACTAATGATGATTGCCTCAGAAACTTATTTAAATAATTGCATTTTATTCGGCAAAATGTTTCTTCATCATAAAAAAATTTTTGAATGAATACTCAAAAGCCACGTTAGTATGAAATTGGAAAAATTCCTACCATCAAAATCTTTAATTTTAAAAGTAAAATTCTTGAAAGATTTCATGAGATATCAATGAAAGGCGAATAGCAAATACAATTTGTTTTGTGAATTACTTCCACTACATTCTAAACTTGGTGATGAGAAACTTCATAGTTTTTTTTTTAATACAACACATCTAACTTCAATTTTGAAATTTTTTTTCTTTAATAATACCACTTTAAATAGCATCCATAAACAGTTGCCCAATTTCGCTACAGCTCAAAATTTAATGCTAAGGTCCTCTATTTTGGCCTTCTAGAATAATTTAATCAACCTATTCAAGAGGTACAATTAGTGATCTACGTGAGGCCACAAGCATCTTCCTGGCATCAGGCGAACTACGGATAAATGAATAGAAACTCATTAGTGGGTTTGGCAGGCAAGTCCTCTTTCATTCTTTTGCGTACATGTAAAGAAAAGTTCATCCTTTGAAAAATCAATAAGCAAAAGATAAGATCTGAACAAACCAAAACACACAAACTGACAACACCGGAACTGATAAAAAATCAAACGGAGTTTATAACCAACGATTTTTTTAAGTTAATGGATGGAATATAGATTTATGTCTAATAATGACTTTAATTACTCCATTTAGATTAAAATTAAATATCAGGTTGTTGCAAAAGTTTCTTCCAGTTCTAGAACCCGTGCCCAAGAAGGGCTCATTTTCCGAGGGGGGTGTTCATATGTTTTCAAACAAATTATTGCATTCGATACCTGAATATCTTTGCTATATTACATCCAAGAATCAACTTTCTGACTATACATCTATGAGTGCCATCACCGGTCTGAAATGGACCTTTCACGCGAGCATATTCGAGCAATAATCTTCTACGAGTATTCTGGAAAGATCAGTGCTGTGCAATGTCACCGAAACATTTGCCAACGTTTAGGTGATGGCACTATTAGTTTACGTACAATAGAAGAATGGTATCGCCGGTTCAGACGCGGAGATAGCACTCTTCAAGATGCACCTCTCTGGTCGGCCAATCATGATTTCAGATGGTGATTACGCCAAGCAATTGATGAAGATCACAATGTAACAACGACGGAACTCGCAGAACAGTTCAAGGTTCACTTTTCAACCATTGCCCGGCATCTGCATGAGCTGAATCTGTCATTCAAGTTCAATAATTTTTGTGTTGGGACTAAAAATCCGGAAAAAACTTTTGCAACAACCTGATATTAACATTAAAAGTAAAAGATGGCATGCATCGCTTTGGTATGATGTAATCAGAGTCACTTTTTTTGAAGCTGAAAGTGATGAAGTCCAATGTTTCGTTGATGCCTGTGATGGTATTGATGTTTGTTGGCATTTATTTTATAAAATTTATACATCAAGTTCAACTTTACATATCGAATCAACGCCATCCAAGCATCCTCCAAGTCAGCCAAGCAAGATCTATGTCATCGAAGCTCAGCATAGAAAATTCAACATCTGGAAACATCAAGAAAAGTTCAAGGCCAACAAACATCAATACCATCATAGGCATCAACGAAACATTGGACTTTACCGCATTCAGCTTCAAAAAAACTATTTATTGTAAATTAACTTTGATTACATCATACCAAAACGGTGCATCCCATCTTTTACATTTAATGTTTAATTTTAATCTAAATTGAATCATTAAATTCACTATTAACCAATGATTTTGTCTATATTTTCAATTGCGTTTTAATAATAAACCCGTAAATCATTAAAGAATGACATAACCAAGTACCGAAAGTTAAATGGAGAGTGTAATAATCTTTTATACGATCGAACAAATAAAAGTTCTTTATATAATTTGTTAGTGTTCCTAGATAGTTGGCGTTTTCAACAACTCAAATCTGACTGAGTCAGATCTGACTAGGTCATTGGATCTATGACGATTTTCTGACTTGGATCTGAGCTAATCTGAGTAGAAGTGTCGAACGGAAAAACTAACTGACTTGAAGATTGAAGCGACATCGATCTACAGAATAGATGATTAGATGGTTCATTGAGAAACCTATCGTGACTTGCTTGAAAATAGAAGGGCTAGTAATAAAATCCTCACGGTCCCGAGCCCATTGAAACAGCGTTAACGGCAATAAGGTTACTATCAGCAGCTGTTGCCATTTTCGAGAGCGAAGAAAACCAAATATTTTTAATATTATCGGAATAAAAATACAATCACTTTCCTGTAGTAGGAAGGAAAACGTAGCGAAACTATCTCATAGTGCAAGGGGTTCTCAAACTTTTATTTCTCGCGAAACACTTAATTTTTTCTCGTGGCACATCCATGGAATTTCACAATGCAAAGCTGTGCCGCGGCGCACTCTTTTGAGAACCCCTACCACAGAAACTCGTTTTTTCCTTAATCTTTATCTTCCTTCACACCTGCTATAGTGGACAAAAGAGAGGCTACATCATGGATTAATTTTCCCCTAGTATCAAAACGTAAAGGACATCTATTGTTGAAGCGTTCTGTTTAAGTTCTGTGTAAGCGTCTATTTTTTCTTCATAATAAATTGTTAGAGCGTTTCTAACATAAGCATCTATTGTTGAAACGAAATGAGCGATTAGTTCAATGACGTATATTAAAGATAGACTCCGAATTCTATTGTTAACAGCGGCAAAAAGTGAAGCAAATTGAGCCATGACGGTTCTGGGCAGGAGTGAGCCGAGGAGTAATTAGCTGTCTGACTGCTTTGTTTTTGAAAGTTTTGGGCCCGAGGAATAATTAATTCAAAATCATTCCTCAAAGTTGTTCTGCGTACATCTGTTCAAACAGACACGAAAAAGGATCAGGAATCATTTTCCACAAGCATAAATCAAAAATACGTAACTAAAATGAAAATACATAACTGAAAGACGATCGAAACGAAATTGAAATTGAAACCATGATCGAAAAATTGTTTATAAATATAATAAAATTCTTCAAATACAAAGTAAACGAAAAGATAAACTTATCAGTCCGTGATCGGCGTGTGAAAGATTTATTAATCAGCTACTCTCATGTTTAGCCATGTATTTTGCGTCATCTTCACTCACTTTCGGCCATGACAGTTCTGGGCATGGAGCTTCCCAATTTGTTTCAAATTACAACAATTGCTTCGGAGTCTATCTTTAATATACGTCATTGCTCCGAATTCTATTGTTAACAGCGGGAAAAAGTGAAGCAAATTGAGCCATGGCAGTTCTGGGCAGAAGTGAGCCGTGGAGTAATTAGCTGTCTGGCTGCGTTGTTTTTGAAAGTTTTGGGCCCGAGGAATAATGAATTCAAAACCATTCCTCAAAGTTATTCTTCATAAACTGTACAAACAGACACGAAAGAGGATCAGGAATCATTTTCCACAAGCATAAACCAAAAATACGTAACTAAAATGAAAATACATAACTGAAAGACAATCGAAACGAAATTGAAATTGAAACCATGATCGAAAAATTGTTTATAAAATATAATAAAATACTTCAAATACAAAGTAAACGAAAAGATAAACTTATCACTACGTGTTTAGCCATGTGTTTTGCATCATCTTCACTCACTTTCGGCCATGACAGTTCTGGGCATGGAGCTTCCCAATTTGCTTCAAATTACAACAATTGCTTCGGAGTTTATCTTTAATATACGTCATTGGATTAGTTACTATACAGCACGGTCTATAAATATAAAAGGACATCGAGCTCCATTGTTAAAATGAAGCTAAAGTTTCTAGCTCCCGATAGGGCGGAAACTCTATTGAAAAGTGGCGCTGCATGTACAATCGGCCCAACTGCGCCTGCAGCGCAGCGCTATCGGCAAAAAGAAACTTTATACTTTCATTTTCAGTTTCAATGAAAAACCTGTATTGCAGGTTACGGTCGGCCCTAGTCAACACCACCTAGACAGAAGGCCTGCCCACAGAAACGTCATACATTGTTATATCACACTAAAACGGCTACTGTTAATCGTATTTCTACCAATAAAAAGCTCTAAATTTGGCCATTTGATGATGATGTAATAATTTATGCCATTTCTGTGCGCAGGCCTTCTGTCTAGGTGGTGTTGCCCTAGTGCGATCTATGTGGCACCTGGCGCAGTCTGTTTTCCTTAGCTTCTCGAAGCTCGATGATCATTTATATATACAGACCGTAGTTACTAGTAATAAGTTACTGACAACAGAATAACCACTGATAATAATTGGCTATTGATAATATTAGGGCTAAGCAGCTAGTATTGATAGTAAGCCTAACAACAATTAGAAACAAGAGAACAATAAGCCTAACAGCAATTAGCTACTAATAGTAATTAGTAGTTGATAACTTTAGGCCTAGGGACAATTTACTTTTGATATCAATTACTTTTTCATAACATTAGGCCTAACAACAATTAGCTCTTAATAACACTAGTTAGGCCTAAGAAGGACTTGCTATTGACAACAATTAATTATTTAAACATTAGGCCTAACAGCAACTTGCAACTAGCTATTGCATAACGATTAGAACTACTATTCGTTATAGTTATTGCTAGAAATTATCTTTTGATAACATTAGGCCTAACAGCAGTTTGCTTTTGATAGTCATTAACTTTTGATAACTATAGGTCTAACAACAATTAACTGTTGATAACATTAGTTAAGCCTAGCACTACTTGCTATTGACAACAATTAGTTCTTGACAAGGTTAGGCCTAACACCTACTTGCGATTGGTAGCAATTAGATTTTGATAACTTTAGGCCTAATAACAGCAATTAGCTACTGAGATTAATTATTATTATCATTAAGCCTAAGAGCAATGAGCGACATTAATTTTTAACGGATTTAGAGAACCAGTTTTGCATCATTGCATAATTATACACGTGATACGAGGGCAGCCCAGAATATAATGCACCACAATTTTTTCTCGGGAGAAAAACAATGCCACGAACGCGAAATTTGAGATATGCATTCTTTGAAGTTTTCGGAGTGCACGCGCAAACTTTCCGTTTCTTCCGACAGACAGCGTACGTGCAGCAATGGAACAACATGGCGTCTGTAAGTGATGTACATTACAAGCAGCGTGTCGTCATTGAATTTCTCACTGCGGAGCAAGAAACGGTTGGAAACATTTACAAACGTTTATGTGGAGTTTACGGAGCATTAGCAGTCGACTGAAATACGGTTAGTCGCAGGGCACAGAGGGTGAGGACATCAGAAAGCGGTTCGGCTGAGCTCCCAAGATTTGCCGCTGTCAGTGCGGCCATCCTCGGCTGTCACATCTGATAAGATGCACCATGCTGATGCGCTCATTCGTCAGGACCGACACAGAACGAATCGGCAGTTGGTGGTGGATCTGTCAATCAGCAAAAGAAGTGTGGATGAAATCATCCGTGCTCTTGATTACACAAAAACATGTTCACAAAAAAAATGAGTTCCGCGCTGTCTTACGGAGGAACACAAAGCTCTGAGAAAAAGCATTTCTTCTGAGGATTATGACAGCTGATGAAACCTGGGTGCACCATTTTGAGCCCGAAACAAAACGACAATCGATGGAATGGCGTCATCCGCACTCTCCACAGAAGAAAAAATTCAAAGCAACTGCTTCTGCTGGTAAGGTCATGATCACTGTGTTTTGGGACTGTGATGGTGTCATACTCATTGATGTGATGCCGAGAGGCAGCACCATTAATTCTGATGCATTTGTGAACACATTAACCAAACTCAAGAAGCGCTTCCGGCGACTTGGACGCCATAACAACCCAGCTGATTGTTTGCTTCAACACGATAACGCTCGCCCTCACACAAGTTTGAGGATGTCGGAACACATCACGAAACAGGGTTAACAGCGTTACCCAATCACCCTACAGCCCTGACCTAGCGCCTTCAGACTTTCACTTGTTTGGGACATTGAAGAATGTCAATCGTGGAAGACATTTTGAGGATGACGAAGAGGCGATTCGCACAGTGAAGACATGGCTGCGTGAACAGAACAAGGACTGGTACTGACAGGGCATACACGCCATAGAATGGGACGGAGGTATGTGGAAAAATAGGGAGTGTAGAAGAAACATCATTCTTTCGGTGTATAAGTTTCATTGTATTCAATAAATAATTGTTGAAGAAAAAAATTGTGGTGCATTACTTTCTGGGCTACCCTCGTATTTATTCTTGACTAACTGCTACGATTTGATTGATTTATTACATGTTAAATTTTGGCATTGAAAATTTCCATTGATACCTTCTCGAACTTATTAATATTCGTCGTATTCATTCATGACTCGTCGTTACAGGTTGTTTGATGTACTACATGCTATATCTTAGCCTTTGAAAATTTCTAAAGGATATAGTAATGGCTACTTAAGAATATGTGCGAGTGAACCATTTTAATATCTCAAACTAAATTTATCAATTGGCGAAAGAGTATTTAACAACGTTCGTTCATGGCTCGTCGTTACGAGTGATTTGATATGTTACTATATCTTAGCATTGAAAATTTCTAAGGGGTATCACAATAGTACCACCAGAGCGCGTGCCATAGTACCGACTTCGGTCATCTTCGAACTTGTCCGTGCTCTGTCCTATATCTATCGATTAGTGAAAACAGATTTATAACATCTTTCGTACTTTTTGAGAAAATCGAGTTACGGACGGACAAGGCAAAAGCATAAAGCACCTTATTGTACGAACGGAATGATATTCAATAAATATCATCTTCATGCATACTTCTTGGCGTATACAAAGTCAAGAGTGAATCTGCTTTCTAGGTCCTTATATTCTTGAACACAATTTGGAAACTCATCCATATTAATCTGAAATACCCACCATAGTTTAGCAGCAAATAACTTTTTTTTTCCTGTATTTGAAATCTACAGATATCGTTTTTTATTCATATTTTTATTTTCGAATATTAAATGTTTAAATCAGTTGTTTAATGCTAATGTTTATACTTTTCTAAGTTTTTAAAAACCTTGTCTAGAATTTGTTTAAACAGTGCGATCATGTACTTATAAATGACTACTTACAAAAGAAATATATTATTAAGATACACTATGTTGCCAAAAGTGACCGGACATCTCCTGGAAAGCAGATAGACTGGTTATGACGTCTCAACTACGTATCGTGTGGTGATAAAACGACGGCTCATGGTCGGAAAAACATCATACGAGCGCAATCAGTCAACATGAGCGGACGTCGAGAGTTGCATGAGTGGGAAAGGGGCATGATCATAGGCGCCCACCGATTCGGACATTCCATAAGAGCGATTTCTGACACCTTCCAGATTCCACGGTCAACAGTTGGTGAATGTTGTGGCGAAATGGAAACGAGAGGGTGTCGTAAAACCTGTAACCAGACCAAGAAGGCCTCGAATATTGACCGATAGGGACCGTCGAAGTCTCGACGGGTTGTGAGAGGCAACCGGATAAAGCCGCTGGACACCATCGCCACAGAGTTCCGGATGGCATCTGAGAGTGATGCCAGTTCCCGCATAATTTGTCGAGAAATGTCAGGACTGAATTCCATGGACGAGCGGCCGCCCATAAGCCGAACATCACACGTCAAAACGCGCGCCGCCGATTAGAGTGGTGCAAAGCACGTCGCCATTAGACAATGGAAGAGTGGAAAGACATCATGTGGAGTGCAAAGTCACGATACTTGTTGTGGCATCCGACGGCGTGTGTGGACGTGGCGAATGCCCGGAGAACAGCACCTACCGAACTGCTTTGTCCCCACTGTTTGGAGGTGGCGGCATCATGGTGTGGGGATGTTTCTTTTGGGTTGGACTTGGTCCCCTGTTTTTAGTGCATGGATCCCTGAACGCCGCGGGTTACCAAGAAATCCTGGATAATTCAGTTCGGTGATGATGGCCCTTACACGTTCCAACATGACAACGCGCCCGTGCTTAAAACACGCGCCATTACGGACTGGTTTGAGGAAATGAGGACGCAAGAGCTTGACTGGCCAGCCCAAAGCCCCAATCCGAACCCCATTGAGCATCTCTGGGATGAGTTGCAGCGCCGGTTGACAGCCAAACCTGTTCGCCCCAAAACCAACACAGAACTCTATGCCATGTTGAAGGAGGAATACCTGCAGCCGTCTAGCGCAACCTCGTGGACGGGTCCTGGCTGTAATAACAGCACACGGCGGACCAACGTCTTACTGCGACGACCACAGCGCCGGATGTACCAGACCCGGGGTGTCCGGTCACTTTTGGAAACATAGTGTATAATGTTTATAAAGAAGACTATGATATTATATAAATTAAGAAGAACATAAAATATATATAGATGGCAGTAATATAAACATACGAGACAATTATGTGTGTACGAGTGTATTACTAATATACATTTATTTGATGCACTCCTTTGCTAACTATTTTATAACTATCATTTGAAACATTTAATAAACATTTAGTATACGGTTTAGGCATTGTTTCTTAACAATAGCAAACTGCGGATATTTTCCTGTAAATGGAAAGAATTTCTAGTATAATTTATTCCACAGTACAATGGCCAAGCAAGCAAGAACACTCACAATAATCTATATTAAAGCAACGCAAGTTCAAACCTAGTTAATAATGTTTGTAGGCCCAAGGCTTTGCAGCACGTGAAGCAATTAGCCAATATTTACTCGAGATAAATTTGCCTTTATAAATACCTTCAAATCAGCTCGTGTTTATTCATACACTCAAGAGAGATAAGGTTACTCTAACCTTAATTTTAATAAACCTACCGGGATTGCTTTTCCTAAATTTTCATTTAAAGCAGTTAATTATTAGAATGGAGATTGAATTTAAATACAAGTTTACAGAATATGCCTCAAAAATGTTTTCAAATAATAAATTCGCATAGCGATATTAACGATTTATCAGATTTGTAAAATTTTACAATTTAGCAGTATGCAAATAACTATTCATATTCTAAGGATGTGTATCTAAAACAAGAAATTAATCCCACAGAAATGTAGCAGAAGATCCGAGTTCATCTACTCCTTTATCTGCACTTTTTAACCCCTCAATTTTTGTTTATCAAAAAGATGATTTTCTCGAACGTAATATTTAGAAAATATAAAAAAGCTCTACCTTCTTTCCTTTCTCATCATTTCTGATCGAGTGATATATCACATGCCATATTTTTGCCATACTTTTAAAATGAAATGGAGAGTTCTTCTTGCTGAACACAGAATTCCGACCGGTTTCGCCTTTTATTCCTGGCTTTACCAAGGATACAAATGAAGAGCCACGCAAGTTGCCTTTTTATATACAGATTATGTTGGTATAAACAGTCATTGATTGGTGGATAGAAAATCATAGATTGGTTGAACATAAATTCATTGATTGGATCGATACAACTTCATTGATTGGATGGATACAAAATAAGGAAAATTGCTAAACGAAGTTGGCTAAATGATTGTGACTGGTTGGAACATGATGAGCGAATAAGAAAATAATAATAAAAACTACGAACAATTGCCAGTAAAATACATGGTAACAAAGAGCAAATGAATTAATAAATAGAAAAGGCATTCACATAATAATAAAATAATAAAATAAAAAATAATAAAAATAATAAAAAATAAAATAAAAGAAAATAAAAGAATAGTTAAATCAGGTCGGCAATGGGTAACAGCAATGGAATGGACCCATTGCCGATGTTAGTGATCTACTCTAAATACCCCTCTAACTCCCACCCCCGTAACTCCGATTCTAGTGGGCTAATCAAAACCTAACTAAATAATGTAGCAGGACGTGTCGATGATAACCTAGTTACGAGTTTCAACCTTCTGCGTCAAAAAATGTGGAATAGGAAAGGAACGGACAGACTTCGGAAAAATGTTCGCTTCCATTACCGGGAGGTGTTCATTATTGAGAAATCTAATTTTTATCACTATATTTAATACGGAAACAACAAAATATTCATAAGCTGCATAATTATAAAGGACTGTACAGTGCAATACGCTTTTCACTTTTATGCAATATATGAAGGCTAAAGTACTGAAATCTACATATACATTACAGTACCTTAAATATATTACATTTAAATACATTACATACACAATCCGCAATCACTTCTGTGCCAGTAAGAAAGTCTTGTAGATGTTCTATTGTATTTTAGACTCTTTTACTTTTTTCACATGAACACTCTAATATCAACATGAACACTCAAAATTTAGATAAGCTTTCGCCAAACTGCAAATGGATATCGGTTTGATATTCAAGTATTCGCGGTAATACACAAAGGACCTGGACTCGAACTAGGGACCATTGCCTCTTACCAAGTTGGCTATCGCGGAACTCTAAAACAGTACCTGTAATAGACATGGTCCCTGGTTCGAGTCCGGTCGCGTAATTTTTCCTTCCTTTTTCGCCTTTGTATTTATATATTTAAGTTAATTTTATTTTTGTTCATTTGGGCTATGCACATAACCCCGCCGACAAGTTGAAATAATCAGCATATTACAAAAACTCCTGTCTTAAACGAGAACGTCATTTGCAAACCTCCGTGACGATTTACTGCTAATAAATAGAATTTTTCGCCGGAGCTAGTCCTACCGGGAAGAGACAGCATTAGACGTGGCCTCCTCTCAAATTCAGTAACAATAAAAACAACCATAAAAGAGAACTCATTGTTGTTCACCAGATATAATTGTGGCAGATTTTTTATCTGAATTTTATAAAGATCATAGCGAAATTATAAGCAAACAGCAAATGAAGATCATAGCGAAAACAGCAAGAGGCGGCGTCTCTACCGCCATCTGGCGACATGAACTGTTATAACTGCGGTCTAACAGCGCGCAAGCTTTTATATTGCAACATTTCCTGTCCCTGCTCTTTTTCTACTGGAAAGTATTGTGTCAAAATGCTATAGGGAATCCTTCAACATCAGATCTATAAAGTAAATTTCTATCAGTTTCTCTACAGAAACAGGACACAATATGACCCAACTGTGCAACTCAACTATGCACTAGATTATTACACAAATCATCATCTGAAATTTTGTACTAGCACCCCACAGAAACTATGCAACACCCTTAGATAATTTTGTCGCAGCATAACACAGATTTCAGTATATGTTTAGAGAACAAGTTAAGCTAATTTTTGCAGTTTGCGATAACTGACGACATTGGAAAAAGTAAGACAGGCAGTTTGATAAGCTAACTTTTGAGTTTTTCAAGGCCACGAAAAGTGACTGTTGTGCTGCATTTCGTGAAGATACTGTCGACGACAGTTTCGTCAAACAGTTCACTTTACTCTCATTATAGGACTACGTATAGACGATTGGTGCTTGAGTCGTACTACATTATGAATTTCACAGAATTACATGTCCACAGTAAAGAGATTTAACTACAAACAAAAGAACACACGAAAGCGACGAAAAAATAGGTCCTTAGCAGCACTGAATACGTCATAATCATCATTACCTCACCGTGTCTTTGTGTGTTAAGAGCGGTGTCTATTAATAACTTCTGTCTGATAACGATTTCAATTTTAAATGAGTGCTTCGTTTTTAAACTGTACCAAGGAAGAAATGAAAACAATGCATAATTTTATTCAACCAGAAAGCTTTTTTAGCTCTTTGAACACCCACGTACAATCTTGACATCGCTCCCAGTGATTTCATCCTTTCTGGTCCGTTTAAAGATGAAATGCGAGAACAGAAAGAAATTTTTTCGAATGACGAAGTCGTTGAAGTTGCACACGAGATTTCTCCAGGATGTAATTCAAAAGTTTATTAACAGGTGGAATAATTACATAAGACGAAAATTTCTATTATATGCAGAAAAATAATAGAAATTTTAATCTTATTTGTACAATAAAAGTTTTCATTTTTTTAAAAAATATCCCGTGACAATTTTATTCTCTCTTGTACATTACAATCTGTATTCTGTGCCAGGAAGAAAGTCCATTGTATTTTAGACTGTTTACTTTTTTCACATGAACACAATGAAGAAATATTCGCAGTTCTTTCCATGAACACTCGAAATTTAGATATGTTTTCGTAAAACTGCAAATGGATACTGGTTTAATACTCATGGTTTGCAATCATACTTAAAATTCAATGTACAGTTTGTCCCAAAATTAACCACCTATTTCAGTGAAATCGCCAAAATTTAAAAAAAAACTGACACAGTTTTAGGTTTTGGCTCAATTATGACACCAAAACAGATTTTTATATTTCGTCAAAATTTTATTGAGAATTGTCAACATGTGCTCTGTATCCATCCTTAGCGTTGCAAAACACATTTTGAAGCATTTCAAGAATTATAACCGTGCACTAATGAAATGTATAAAACAAAGTTAAAAATTTATACATTTTTAACCCATATTTAACATCATAAACATGAATAAAAGTGAGTTTTTTAAAAAAGAATTGTCCGAATTCATTAAAATAGAGAGTTAATTTTGGGACATTGTTTGAATTTGAATGACTTAACGCCGCCATGTTATTAAACAATTACGATCTTTTATTATCGAAAAAGTCACACAACCCAGGCTTGTTTGGATGAACACAGATCTTTAAAATCAGGTTTCACTTTTTAGACAAGCCCGGAAGTTAAAATAGTCTTTGTCCATTAAGAAAGGTCTGGTTATGTGGAATGGTATTGAAAATGTCCATTGTTATGAGTGTCCATTATTCAGAGGAATTTTTTCTTTGCTACAAAATTTCTGTCCACTATTTAGGGTCTCCATTGTAGGAGGTATGGAAGAATTAGAATGGGAAGCAAAGCTCATAACAGATTCAATACCAAAAATTCGTTAACGATACTAGCGCCAAACTGTTTCAACGGTTGGGTTAACACTATGCTATTCTAGTTACACCCCAACATAGATAAAAGAGATCGCTGTTCTTTAAGCTGATTAGACGCCGACTACCTCTGAACACTATTTGGCAATAGTTTCAACAAAACAGTTTGAGTTGACACTGTCATATTTTTATTTACCTACATCAGTTATTCTGTTATTCCGAATACTGTTTGGGAATTGTAATTTCCTATGTAGTAATTTGATTTGCGAGAGATCTAAGGCTTCTGACACCAATCCATTTGGTCGGTTATTGCTGGTTACTGAAAAATTTGAAGTCCAAGTGCATGCGCAAGCATCAGCGGTGACGTAGGGTGTTAGATGGATAACGTCTAATGGATACTAGGGGAATTCCCAAGCAGGAGGAAGGCTGACGTGTTTTAATGAGGGAATAATGTTAATTAACGTTTTTCTCCGTTTTAATAGTGAAACCAAAACCATAGTTTCAGCCCTACCGTTTGGTGCACTAGTGTACTCATGATAACACCAAGGTAAAAATCGAGGCTAACGAGAAATACAGGCTCCGGCATTGAACAGTCACCTAATCAAAATAGGTCTAGCAACAATGCAACCTTCATTGTTTCCAGCAAGGGAAAAACCACTGATTGTTAAAATACAAGATGGAAACAATGAAAGTTACATTGTTAATAGACCTATCTTGGTCAGGTGACTTTTCAGCGCCGGAGCCTGTCTTTCTCGTTAGTTTCGGGTAAAAATAGAATGTAACACACGTTAAGCTACAGCTTCGCTTCCATTCTACTTCTTCCAGGTATGACTGTGGGTGGCTTCACTTGCTCGAAGTCACTCCAGTAACTGAGTCATTCGGACTCTTGTTTCTTTATTCGCTCGATGTGCGACAGGGATTAACTCCCTTAACTCTCATCATCAATTTGGAGCATGGTTATTAGAAGTCAGGGATTGGTTAACTCCACCTACATCCGGCTACGAATGTGAAAGCTACATCCGGCTGCGGAAATGCCATCCGATATTTTTTCGTCCGATTTTCGTTTGCAAAGGCGGTAATGTGAAACGGCCTTAAGAATATATGATAAGCTGAGGCCGCGGAAATGCATTGTTATAACAGCGCATACAATCAACACCACCTTGAAAGAAAGCCAAACAACTGAAACGTCATGCATTGTTACATCATCATAAATCGACCAAATTTAGGGCTTATTATTGGTAGAAATACGATTAACAATGGTCGAAATATGATGATGTAACAATGCATGACGTTTCAGTTGTTTGGCTTTCTTTCTAGGAAGTGTTGATCCGTGACCACCGAGAGAGAAGGCCTCCGCAATGAAACTGAATACATTGTTGCATCACATAGATAGTGCATTGTTATTCGTATTTCTACCAATAATAAGCCCTGAATTTGCACTATCTATGATGATGTAACAATGTATTCAGTTTCATTGCGGAGGCCTTCTCTATCGGTGGTCACGGTTGATCACAGATTAATCTGTGGTGTTGATACAATCAGAGAACGTAAAAAAGCTGTGTTTATATCACGTGATAAAAGCTGCCCGTTCGTCGAACGGTGGCTTCTCTGCAGCACACATTTTCCGCCAGACTTGGATTGCGTCACTTATGTCTACGCGAGCTTTTATTTCGTATCCTTATACGTTCTTTTGTCCTGTCACAGAAGAATTATTTTTAAACTTGAATTTACAGTTTCATCTGTTGTGGCAACCGAAATATGACGAGCTTTCGAATAAAATCAAAAGCAAGTAACATTATTTATTGCTTGCTAGCAAGCTGTGTCGGACGCGAACTGTGGCGATCCCTGGTGAAAAACGTGAGCTAGCAAAGAATCCAAGCTCTTCGTTTTCAAATCTATCATAGTCCCCTTTCCCTACCTATGGTAATGAGGTGTCTTGGGTAATGATTGAAACGATCGCGGGTGCAAAGCGGCCGAAATGAGATTCCTGAGAAGTGTGGCAGACGTTACTCTACTAGACACAGTACACAGCAAAACAAAAAGGGAGTCTTTAGGGGGTGAACCGCTACTTCTCTGCATATTGCCTTCCTAGGCTATTGCTATTTTCTAAGCATATGGGTGGCCAAGGGAACCAGGTGACTAAATTACATGCGGAATCTGGGTTGGATATTACCATTGAGAACATACGAGAACATTACTCGTACGTCTGATGACGAAAGAGTAACCTAAAGTATCGTACAAACCTATACTCTGTCCAACGAAAGAAAAACTGGGTGTGTCCAGTTAAATTTCCAATTTCAATTGTTAGCGATTGTTATTTTTATTTTGCAACAATGTCTAACAATTGAAATATGAAATTTAATTAGACACGCCCAGTTTTTCTTTCGTTGAACAGAGTATACAATAGTGAAAAACGAAATATTGACAAAATCCGAACAAGCCAGTAAAACTGCTGTCATACTCTCATATGGCCTGCCGACTTGTCCCTTGAACATGTATGTCACAGATTTCCACCAAATTGAAATATGTTACTCATCTGAAGCTATTATAGATGCTTGCAAAATAAGAGAGTGCGAAATTGTGTTTCTTTCAAAATAAACCGCGAAAACGAAAAAATTTCAGCATACATAGCCATATAAAGACTCTATTGTTAATGCGGTTCGGCTATGTGGGGTTCCCTTGTTAGTGGGATCAACAACCTAGCG
Organism: Rhysida immarginata; assembly: GCA_023313115.1. Classification (NCBI taxonomy): domain Eukaryota; kingdom Metazoa; phylum Arthropoda; class Chilopoda; order Scolopendromorpha; family Scolopendridae; genus Rhysida; species Rhysida immarginata. The sequence goes on from JAHWFO010014826.1 coordinate 1,953,440, forward strand.
TAACCTAACATAACATAACCAATCACGACATACGCCTAATGGCGAAAAATTGCGAGGGTTGAATATCCTCCATGAGTCCGCTACTCCCGCGACGCTAACAAATATGCGGGTTTGAAAAGTAAGTAATTATTACTTAATGAAATAGGTAGAGACTTTACAATACAGAAAAGGGAGAACAGAGTTTCCGACTAGTTTCGCCATCTATTCCCGGCTTTATCAACTATATAAACTACACTAGAGGCTTCTCCTTTACATCCTTGATAAGACCTGGAATAAATGGCGAAACTAATCGGAAACTCTGTTTTCCCTTTTCTGTATTGTAAAGTCTCTACCAATTTCATTGATAGAAACGATACTAAGGACTCCCAATTTATTGAATTACACAGGCCTGCGAAATTGAAGTTTTTGAAAAATACAAGAGAAGTTTTCGCTGATTTTTATGTTATTTGGTGTACTGATTTCGAAAATGACCTCCATTTTTCCCCATCACGTCAGGATTTTTTGTAAAATCAACATCAATATTTTTGCTGAAATCCTATTTGAAAAGGAATTCTCGCGAACAATTTTGCATGTACTATCTGGCAACAGTGGAACCTTTCACCCTGTTCTTCGCTGACTGATCCTAAATTTTCAGGGAAAAAGTCCACATGTGAGTGAAGGAAATGTATTTTGACACTCATGGAGCAACCTAACGCTTGAAATTAGTCCAGCATATTCATTACAATTGGTTTATAGTCAGGATCCTAGTAATTACCCAGAAATTTACTGACGATATCTTTGAAGGAAAGCCAAGCTTCTTTTTCTTTTGTAGTCATGCTAGTCTCAAATTCTTTAACCTTCATAAGCTTGCGGATATCCAAGTAAAATTGAATTTTTCAAGAAATCCTGACGAGATAGAAATTTTTCATTATTTTTTTTGAAATCAGCACCAAAGAATACATAAAGTTAAGCTATCAATTCCCTTGTATTTTTTTCATCGCAGCCTGTGCTATTATTTACTCTATTATTACACATTCTTCAGTCATTGTGACAGACACTTATATATTGACAGACACTTATTTACTATTGGCAGTCTTTTCAAATATCACAGTCCTGTCACAGACGAAATTTTTTGAGTAAAATCGAGTAACTGTCGTACGATGGGCTTTAATGCTAGTCTATAACAATAAATGAGAAAATGGGGCGCATTCGGTATATCCAATCAAGTTTTAATAAGTTTGATTTATAAGATAATGAAATCAGTCCGCCATTAAAGTTGATTGGCTTAAAGAGAGCCAGTCAGTATATTCATAGCCGTCTAATAATAAAACATAAATGTATTTTCAAATATCATTCCCTTGTATCAGTCGCAGTTTAAAATTTCAAATATGTCGATTACCTATCTCAAACTTTTTTTTTTTACGAAAACGAATTTAGATAACGAAATTTGAAAAGAATGCTTACCTCTTTATTTAACCGAAGAAGCACCTGTCGATTTATATGTCTGATCCGTGTTAATCTTTTCTCTAGAAGGTAAAAGAGAAAATTTAATGGTCAAAATAAAGTTGACTAACAAGGGAACCATACGAACCTGTTTCTCAGTTTCACACAAAATTGAAATATTTTACTCACCATTGATGCTGCAAAATAAGAAATCGTAGTGTGAAGAATCAGGAGACACAAAATCCACTTGACCTAATCTAACCTAACCTTAAATTTTTCGTGGTCAAGTGGATTTTGTGTCTCCTGATTCTTCACACGGTAAGTAACAACAGCCCCAGAGATTATTTTTCTGTTTCTTCCCTGTTTATTTAAGAACTCGCACTATTTCGTTCTTTCAAAACCGCGAATATGAAAAAAATTGAGCGCACATAGCCATAAAACGACTTCATTGTTACGTCACGGTTTAAACGGTGTGTGCTTGACGGAACTTTTTTCGTCCAACACAACAATACGCACGAAACCACTGCACATGAAAGCAATGGAACTACTTTCTACGAAGGAGCAGCAGACGACAATTGAAATTTTAACATGATAATGTTTTAAGGCTGACAAAAAGCATGATGCAGAAGCCAACCCAATAAAGCGTTACGGAAACAGTTTTGCATTATTGTTGCACGTTTAAGCATTTTTGGCGCCGGCTTGAAGCAAGCGCCGGCGCTGAAAAGCCACTTGATCATTGTAGTCTGAGCAATAATTTTTATTTAAATCTTTACTACAGAGATATTATAAGGATCGTACAAAATGAAAACGAAAATTATTTATTTTATCCAAAGTTTATACAAGGAATTTAAAAATACTTTCCAAATGCGTTAAGGCATTTATCCCACTGTATAATAAGGCGTGTAATTCCATTACGGAAGAAGTCTTTCGGTTGCGTGTGGAACCATTCCAAAACTTCTTCCTTCACTTCATCGTCCGACTGAAACCTGCGGTTTTTCACATGTTTCTTGAGATCCCCAAACACGTGAAAGTCACATGGGGATAAGTCAGGGCTGTAAGGTGGATTATGTATTGCTTCCCAGTTGAACTTTTAGATGAGGTCTACCGATGCTTTCGAGGTGTGAGGACGCGCGTTGTCGTGGAGAAGAAGCACTCCTGTAAGAAGTGCAGGACGCTTGCATTTGATGGCCGCGCGCAGTGCCTTCAATGTTTCTCCATATCGTGCTGCGTTAACTGTGGTGCCTTTTTCAATAAAGTCCAGTAAAATCGGGCCTTTGCGATCAAAAAACACGGTCAAAATCACTTTGCCCGCGCTGTTTGCGATTGCTTTTGATTTTTTTCGGGGGTGGTGACCCATAATGCGTGTAATGCGGGGGTGGTGACCCATATTGACGACTTTGACGTTTGCTTTCGGGATGGAAATAAGAGCACCAAGTTTCATCCCCTATAACGATTCTGTCGAGAAAACTCTTTCCTTCCTGTTCATAGCGAGTCAAATGTTGCAGGGACATAACCATTCGAACTCCAAGTTGTTCTGATGTCAAATGATGCAGGAAGCATTATGCACAGATTTTTCTGTAGTGCAGATGGTTCCTGATAATTGAGTGAACATTCCACGACTAAGCCCAGTTTTAGCAACCACGACATCGATTGTCACTCTTCTGTTTTCTTTTAAGAGAGCATCAATTATGGCTTTGGAATCATCCGTGATGGCGCAGTTTGCTTATCCAGGTCGTTGATCATCTTGCAATGATGACCGTCCCTCCGAAAACCCCTTGCTTCATGCCCAAACACGAGTGAAGGTTAGGCAGTCATCTCCATAGACGCTCTGCTTACGACGATGAATTTCAGAAACGAATTACTGCTCTCTGTTCCTGTTTCGTTGAGTCCATTTTGTTGTTTGGACGAAGCGATCACTCGCAGAGCTTCGAAGCGCGAGCTATTGCTCTTTCTCACGTAATGCAACACATGCAACCTATTGTTCAATTTGCACGTGGGGTTTCGCAGTTGTTGAAAACAAAAACTTACGATCCTACACGTCGTCTTTTTTTTCCTACACAAATTTTCGTTTTCATTTGTACGACCTTATATAAAAGTGTGGTAATATATTTTATTAAAGAAATAAACGCAATTATACTTCGCTGTTCTACCTAGCAAATTTGTGTAATGGCCTAACGTTTTACTTGCAGTATTTTGAAAAAAAGACTAATGAATCCTAGTTATTGGCATAAACTCTTTTCCATTACAATAAATATATTTTACTAGAAATAACCCACCCACCAATCATAATTGTATAATCGTCATTGTTAGATTTTCGACACGCGTCTCTCTCCATACTTTTGTTTGTTGTGACATCGTCCATCGCTGATTTTATATACCGGGTGATCCAAAAGTATGTTACATTTTTTACACTAGTCGCTTTCACAACCTCTTAACTTCTCTCACTTTTCTCACTTATCTTGTTTAAGTCACTTTCAGTGACGTCATTTTGAGGAAAACGAAATCTCAAAAGTGACTTCTAAAAGAAGTCAGTACCCACTTTCCCCTCTGCTTTTTTTTTTACTTTTCTAGCTTTACAGCTACTAACTTCCGGTTTAGTGGTAGCCATATTGAATCACCGCTTCGCTCGTTTCGATGATTACCCTCCGATAAAACTTGTAATTTCAAGGCGTAAATAAGGTATTTAACGTTGTAAAATTTGTTAGTTATAAATTAAGGAATATACTAAAACTATGGAGAACGATAAAAAACATTTTTCACAATCAATAAGTCACTTACTATTTTTCAAACAATTTCAATATGTTCATCATGCTATTTATGGCTGGCGCAGTTTTACATGCAAAAGCAGCAAAAGTGATCTTTTCATTTCCTGTTTCATTCACAGTGAAAACCTATTTTCTTTGCTTTTCAAAAGCGAAGACAAAGCCACGTTTCCTTAAGTGAAAGGTATTGAATGCGACTATTGTTAACGACATTTTCAGTGTTTGCTTTCCAGCAATTCAATGCTTTCATAAGAATCACGAGGCACGCGCAAACAATTGTTTTGCTAAAGAATTCGTCACGGCAAAACAATTATTAGTTTCATGAAAAAATGTAACACACTTTTGGATCACCCGGTATAAGATGCTTACCTCAAATTGTACTGCAAGATTAAGTTTTTGTGCTTAATAACACTGCCGTAATCCAATTCTTTGGCGAACGCCGTTAAGATTTTGCTTCCCTTTTACCGCCATGTTTTTTTTCTTGTTTTCACTTCCGCTACCGCCACCACGCAACACCATCGAGATATGCTTGCGCGCGATCAGAGTTCCGTGTACATGTTCAGTTGTTCCCTTGTAAGATTGAAATTGAAATTGAAATTGGTTCAAAGTTATTTGAACAATTAGTAGGATTCATTTTAATAAAATTAAAATATACGGAAAAAGGAAGGAAAAAAAATCGCTTAACAGGTTAATTGATGCACCGCTTAAGCCTCCAAAATAAAAATGATATTTTAGAAAAAATGCTCCTCATGACAAAACATAATGCATCCGAGTTCTAACATTTTACATGAATTGCTCTTGAATCTTTCCTAATGTAAGTTTAGAATACCCTGTAAGTTTAGAATAATTGAATATTTTCATTAACTTTAGAATATCAGTGTACAGGCTAATTTTGAGCTCACTATTCAACTGGCTTGCGTTCAACTTTGAACAATATTGATACAGTACGGTTCAGGACAGTTATGATATACCTTTCTTTTTAAAAATTGAAGTGAAAGAGCACTAAAAAGAAAAAGAGCATCTTTTTTTAAACAAGTAGATTATCATAAAGAGCTTTTATCTCCATTCAAAATGTTTCTCTGTTCAGAAGAGCGGGTGGAATAACCTTTCTATAACGAAGAGAATGAATTATTCGGCTCAGTAAAATAGCGAACTCCTTTAATAGAAAAAAGATTCATTCGAGAATACGTTATTCTATTTTCTAGCATTTTTGTACCTAAATTAGTTGCAGGGTCCGTTTTGTAAATACTCAAGGTTATTCCTCTACAAAAAACATTATTCTATAAAAAACCACATTAGACATTATTCTACAAAAAACCACACCGTTTGCAACAAAGTATATACGAGGAGATATTAGAGTGTAATGCCATTTATATTTTTTCAAAGGAGGTGCACGTTTCCATTGCAACATTGCGAACATCTCTTTTTACAAATAGTATTTTGCGTAACTGCAGCTGGTTTACTTCACATGACCGCCGCGCGACTCCATTAATCTACTACCAGGGAGTAGTCAGTTACTTTTTGATAGTGTATAAAATTAAATATACGAGGATCTCTCAGAAAGTAACGCCATTTATCTTTTTCAAAGGAAATTACAAAGCACACTGGTAAGCAGACGTCTTTATCTACTTTTCCACATAGGCACCCTTGACGATTTAGGCATTTATCACAACGGTGCACCAGTTTCAGAATACCGCTCATAGAACTGTCGGCTATGAATACACGGCAGATTTGAGTTCCTCGTAAGTCTCAAACCTCTGACCACCTAGAAATCTCTTCATGGGACTAAAGAGATGGTAGTCCGAGGACGCTAAGTCCGTACTGTAGGCTGGATGGTCCAAAACCTCCCAACTGAAGCAGACTAGTTTTGCATTGACGATGTTGGCCATATGCGGGCGTGCGTTGTCATGAAGAAGTCGAACATCGTTTCCTCTCTTTGGTCACTTATCCCGAATGTGCTATTCGGCACGCCACAATTTAGTCAACGTTTCACAATAGGTAGCGGCGTTGGCATTTGACCCACGAGGCAGGAACTCTGTGAGTACGATGCCTTGCATATCCCAAAAAATTGTAAGCATAATCTTCCAAGTTGAAGAGAAACTTCAAATTTCTCGTGTTGCTTCATTCTCTTCCTTCCCGAAACATTTTACACCATTTGCACACATATGAATAGTCCAGATAGTCGTCACCACTTTCCCATGAATTTCAGCGGGTTTCTTACCTTCCAAGGTCGCTGTTCTTCCACTATAGACGATGTTATAGCGGCGGCTATGTGCACTGGTAGCACGTAGTGCGCAGGCGCAGGAACAAATCTTGTTTACAAAGTTTTGGCTATGTTAACTTTTACACAGCGACTCTATTTCCTCCGTTAAAAAACAAATGGCGTTATTTTGTGATATCTCCTCGTAATAAAATGTAGAAACTCCGAGAGTTTTTCTAGAGCAATTTTTTCTGTTGACTGCGTGATCAATCCAACGACGGGGAAGCTACTCAATGAGGTATGCACAACATCGTAATGGAAGTGCAGCGCCATCCTGCTGAAACAAAGCCCTTCTTATCGGCTTGCAATTGTGGCATTAACTATATCGAAACAAACCAAGCATGGATGTTTCGCTACATCTATCGTTGGGAATCTTTTATTAAAGAACAAACAAATGCCCGATGGTCTCAAGAGCGGTAAGACTTACGCCTCAGTAACCACCGATATTCGCTCGAGAATGCGTTAATACTGCAGGAAATTACATTATCTCATTGAATGACTTTGGAGGAGTTTTTTTTTTCCTCCAAGACAAATCCTGAATTTCTTTCAAACTCTGAACAGTGATCATGGAGCTCTTACTGCGAACAAAATTGTTAGGTAACCAAGAAAAATTCCTATTTTAAATGCTCGCAACCAATGTGTATTTCATTATTCTACTGTATGTGAAATAGATGAAATATATGAAACGCAGATGCCGTATTTATAGCGATATATGAAATCAAAATAACTTTTCTTTATATGCTAAATATTGTATGTACAATTGATAAATCAAGCATCAATGTCCAGAACAGTCTGAATGAGTAGGATAGCATTCTGCATGACTGCAAGAAATTTCTCTAAGATATGCTTCTCTTCAGATTGGCCTATGTGCAAATAAATGTTCCGCTGATAAACCCTACCCTGTCTTTCAGGCAGCCCCACAATCTGAAATCATGCAAATCTTGTGGCTCACAATCTGTACTTTATTCCGTGCTATAAACATTTTCCCATCCAGGATGGGTTAAATAGGGAAAGTTTAATTGTACAGTGAGGATTTCACCGTAAAAACAGCCCAAAGAAAATCAAGAGTCTGAAAGTTTAAAACTAAAATAATTGTTATTCTTTAAAGTTCATTCAGGATTTCTTTTGCGATATACGAGTTGTATCTAAAAATATAACTGGTAGGCTTCTGATATTTACGGAGACCTCACGAATTTATTTGACAAGGACCTCAAACGACCACATAAAGAAAAAAACAAATTAAGAAGGAAAAATAAAATAAAAACATAATGCTTTCGTTTAGATTTCAAGTGAACTCTGAAATATACAGAAGTTTGGAGAAATTGTTTTTTCGATTTTGGTTTCATATTATGGTGACGATAGTCAGTGTAAGAAAAAAGGTTTCATTATTTCCTGAAATGGTATAACAAACGCAGAAAACAAACGAGCAACAATCAAGCATTGCTGAACGAAAAGCGCACCCCTATTCTTCCCGTATCAGGCTGACATTCGAACGGTAAAGAGGCCAATCCTTACGGAAAATCCGCCAACACAACGGGCCACTGCAAGCAAGACTGGAACTTGGAACGTCGTCATAAGGCCCGAGTTCACGCTTTGTCGTCAAAAACACTGCATAGAGGCGAACCAATAGCAGAAAACTGTAAGAATGCTATTTGGTAAGCGACAAATGGAAGACTATAATCACCTTGGATGAGGCTTGGGTCTATATCGAGAGATGGCAACACACAGTCAATTTTTTATCGACAACAGGGTAATACGACTCGATCTGACTGGGTGCGTCAATGAAAGGAGAGTTTTCCGAAAGGATTCATGGTGGTTGCTGGGTATAGCTACATTGGGCGTCTGATCATCAAAAGGTAGGATCTAAAGCAAAGATAAATACTGCCTAGTATAGACGATTTCCGCAAAACACACTTACACATGCTCTGTCGTTTTACGTCATCTAGCGGCAAGTCAAGATTTTCCACAAGAGTGGAAAAACAACACGATCTAGATGGCGATGTTACTATCGCTATCAAGCAAGTTTCTTTAAAAAATAACAGTGATCAAGTTTATAATAGTTTATAATATAGGGTGTCCATAAAAGGTCTGATACATTTTATCTGTGTATTACCACAAAAACTAACAACGATAAGCAGAAATGGATTTCAATATATGAAACTATAACTAAAAAAGTTTTATTGTGTTTCACAAAGTTAAAGACATTACGGATTTGAAATGCCGAATCACGGTTGCTATTAACAAAGTGGAGGTCGATATGCTCAAAAGAACAAGGCAAGAAATTGATTATCGGCTGCATATCCTCCGTGTGACCTAAAGAGTACATGTTGGGGGTGCAAAATTGGTTTAATTAAACTTTTTCAGTTACAGTTTCATATACTGAAATCCGTTTCTGTTTATCTTTATTAGTTATTTGGTAATACACAGATAAAATGTGTCAAACCTTTTATGGACACCCTGTAGTTTAAAAAACAAAAATTCATTGGATTTGGGTGATTTGTTTTCAGATTATCATGTATTTATTTTGTATAAAATTGACTATAATTTTTAAAACTAATAAAGATTAAAAAAATTACTTTAAAAAGTATGATCATTTTTTGCAATAATGAAAATATTTTTCTTCAGGATAACATTTTCAATATAAAAATGCATTTACACGTGTTCTGTATTATTATTAATTCACGAGTATTTCTTCCGTCATCCAAAAGAAAATTTATTTCGATGCACTAAATTCGAGCGTTATTCACTTCCAGTGGTTAAGTACAAAATACAAAATTCATGAGCCATCATGTGCTCCCAATGATAGTTACGGACATTCATAATTATTATTATTGTTAGGAAATTAATTGCATGGAATTCACATTAATCATTATAATAGAAATTAGAATGTTAATATCGTCCTAGATAGAATACGCCTATTTTATCATTAAATATTAAACTAAATGGTTATTTCGTGTTATAATTGGTTTTTATCATTAATTTATTGCAACATTTTATTTCGTAATGTGCTTTCCTAATAAAATCATATTGCTTATCTTCTATATACTGTATACAAAGCACAATGTAAGTATATTTGTCCGGTTTTAAAATGCAACTTCTAAATAAGTTATAAAGTTGAAATTTATAATTTCACAGCTGTGTAATATTACCGCAATGATGGAAAAAATCTAAAACTGGAGATAAATCTCTTAAAAACGTCGAAATTAATTATATTTATGAAATAGACTTGGTTTAGGTTTGTTTGCTTGCATGTGTGAACAATCAGCCCGTGGTGTTTGCGTCAACAATCGGCTGGTCGTGTTTATATGTTGCGTCAATGGTTGATGAAATTAATACATAATACTACAGTGGCTAGAAGAAATAGTGTGTCCATTGCCGCTGATTTCGTGTCATCATGACTGATGACACTGCCAGATGGCACGACAATCTAATGCGCCGACAATTACTCTATAATGCATGGGATTCAATGTAAGTTTAACAGCACGAACGCTTTAAAAATACTTGTTTAATAAAATAAAATAAGATTGTAAACTTGAAATAATATCCAGATAAACCTAATTAAATGAATTTCAAAGCAGTATTCGTTTTATTCATTATTTAATCGAATAGTTGTTGTTATAAAAAGTTAAGCGCAGAAGATAATTATATGGAAAAGTGTAATGGTTTTTAAATTGAAATGTTCTTTTTATATTTTACAAATTTCATAATTTATAATTTATTACATGTTATTGTGTACGTCTGAGCTTTAAAAGTTTACTTTTCTCACGTTTTGCACTTCTTTCTTCGGTTTAGTGTTTTTACTAGAAAGTGCAAGCGCGTAAGAACGTAGAACTTGATAATGCTATTTGTTACTGCAGGGTTATATTATTATATTTTAAATTTTAATTTAAAGACACATAACAAAACCGTAAAACAAATGTAAACCAACCAAGAAATGAGAAAAATGGCTATTCGATTAAATAATAAATAAAATGAATACTGCTTTGAAATTCATTTAATTTGATTTGTTTGCATATTATTTCAAATTTACAATCGTATTTTATTTTATTAAACAAGTATTTTTAAAGCGTTAATGCTCTGAAACTTAAATTGAATGCCATGCATTATAGAGTAATTGTCGGCGCATTCGATACTCATGCCATCTGGCGGTGTCATCAGTCATCATTACACTCTCATAGCTGCATTTTGTATTCAATGGACACACTATTTCTTCTAGCCACTGTAATAATACGAGGCCAACGATAAATACAAGGCCCTGTCGCGGAAAAGTCACCTGACCATAGCAGTCCGACCAACAATCAAACCTTCATTGTTTTCAACAAACGAAAAAATACTGCTGTTAAAAATAAAGATTGAAACAATGGTGATTACATTGTTATTCGGACTTCCCTGGTCAGGTGACTTTTCCGCGTCCAGGCCTGTCTTTCTAGTTGGCTTTGTACATGATACAACCGACGAAAAAGACAGGCGCGGCAATGAAAAGTCACCTCACCATCTTAATCTAAGCAACAATGTAATCTTGATTGTTTCCATCTTGGATTTTAGCAATCAGTATTTTTTTCGTTTGTTAGAAACAATGAAGGTTACATTGTTGCTTCGACTAAGAAGATCAGGTGACTTTTCACTGTCTTTTTTCGTCAGCTATGATGCTTGCCTAATTACACTGCATATCTGCTTGCCTCGTTCACACTGCACATCTGAATCATAATCCAAATGTCAATCATGATCGAGAAGTGCAATGTGAACGGAACATCATTCGTCGGATTGTGATTCTTTCGCGCGAATGATGATCCGCTCAACGACGTTTCCGAAACGTCGTTCGCATCGAATTTGGTTCGAAAACGAGGCTCTGGAGCCTCGACACAGATTTTTCACTATATAGCCTCAACACAGATTCTTTCAGCAGCTACCTTAGAAACGGAATCGCACAACTGTCCTCGCTAGGTGGTATTGATCAATCACACTAGCGAGCGTGCAGTGTGAACACTTCTCGACCGTCAATCATGATCCATCGAATCACGATTGAGCATGAATTATGATTTGCAGTGTGAACGAGGTATAAATGATTCACATTTTAACCCTTTATCGATAATGCCGCTATATGGCAACATCAGCATTTGCCATCAGTCATGATATTTGTATAATGAAATATATTGGTTCACAGATAGTTTTTTTTGCTACAATTGCAAACAATACATTAACAAATAATTACAAGTAATAAAAATTATTTTATATGATAATTGTAATCCTGACATGATTAGTAATACTGTAATAAGCAACAATCAAATTTTTTTTTCATGAATTCTTTATGGGGTAACCATAAAGGGTTAAGGGGGACAATTATATAAAAAGTAATAAATAAATAAATAAAAATTATTATTATTTCTTTTTTTATTAAAATCTTTGGAAAGATATAAGAAATTATTCTAAAACAAATAAGAGAATACAACTTCTAGGGCATGCAACTGCTCAAGCTTTTGCTGAAAAGGTAAAGGTACCTTCCCTAATGAACTAATAACTGGAGAAAATTTATTTTTCATATGGTTTTTGTAATGTAGAAACTTACTTCAGAAAATTTATAGATAATGCTTATCTAAACATATAAGGAAATTTAAAGATCTCAACTGATTGTATGATCTCATCTGAGAGAGCAATCAATCCTTCCTGCTAAAAATGATACTGTCAATATAAACAACCACATTCAGGACATCATGATTCCACCTCGCTGACTGAATACAACTCTATTGAAACTGTTACATGTTGATGAGGGATGCTGATGAGGCTGTAAACAGAGGTCCTCAACTCTCATAATCCATATATGAAGTATTTTTTAATATAGACAGAAATAATTCAATACTCATAGCCTTTCTTTAATATTCTAAAATGTTAAGGATCAATGTCGAATTTTCCTGGGCGAACCCAATTGGACACAAAATTCCAGTTCAATCACTTTAAGAATTCTTTTTGTTTTTCCAAAGTGAATATTCAGATATTGCAAAATATTTTATCAAACAAACAGCCCGAGCAACGCCGGGCATATCAGATAGTCTAGAAATAAATTAAGCAATCGAGTTAACGTAATATGGTGGGAATTTATTAACAGCCGACGCGTCTCGGTAATAATACCATCATCCCGAACATAAATCACTACAAAGTTGAAAATGGCGAAACATAGAATAAATCGTAAACACTGGTGCCTATTCACCAATTAACAAAAACAAAAAGCCAAAATAGAACAAAACAACTTCACCTGATTGGTTGATTAAAGTAAGTAATGGCGGAACCGCTATTGGGTCTCTTTCGAATGGTAATTCGTTATTTAACATTTTGTCATGGTCAATCTTTAAATGTTTCCGAATTTCCAGTGATTCATACGTCAGAATTTTCTTCGGGTCTTTAATCACTCGCACGATGGAGATTATTGTATTCATTGGCCCAAACTGATAAGGTGTTTCGAAAAAGACGATTTTTTGTCACCATTGATCTAAGACCTTCCGATGTTTGAACGAACTCCTCATACTACCAATATAGTAACAACCACGATCCATGCATGTTAGCCTGTAAACACGCACGCGGTGTAGTCATTATCGAGTCGTGTGCCAATTTATGGGTTCAGGACATATTTGCATTTGTTAGCGGTCCTGTATGCAAGTTTAACCCGTGACCACGAAAACATTAGTAAATCTGCTGATCTCTGGTCCTGTTTACGTGAAGGTTGCAAATTTCTTTTCCATACTATCTTTCTTAACTTGTAATTTGAAAATCGAGTATATGACTTCGTCAGGAAGTGAAGAATATATGTCTCTGCAACTTCTTTGGTCAGCTACATTTCGTTGTCTCTGTCTTCCTTGGTACGTAAGTGCTCTCCTGAAACAGTGGCCTATTGCAGCATTCTTTTGTTGCGGGGTATGTTTGGAATGATATCCAATGATGTTATAAGTGGTCGTCGCCTTACGGAAGATCTCAAATTCGAAGCGCTTATTGTACAAGTTTTTTGAGATGGTTACGTCTAAGTAGTTTTACTTGCTTTTAATATCTTCATCCATTGTATATTGAATATTGCTGTGGAATTCGTTGAAAGCACTGAGGATGACGTTAGTGTTAATGTCATTCATTGTTAAAGGCAATTTAGCGTATCATCAACATATCGCATGTAGAAATATAATTTGTTAGATGATAGTAGTTAGACAAATTTGTCCTCCAGTCGTTGGAGGAAGGCTTCAGAAATAAGCGCACTGAGAGGCGAGCCCATCAGGACACCATAAGGAATTGAGTAGTGTTCTTCATTGAATTCAAAGTCGTTCTGGTTACGAAAGACGTGTAGGGTGTTGACGATGTCGTGACTTATCAGCGGGTCAATGCAAGCACTGATAGCCTGTATCGATGAACGTCGATGCTTCAAGGAACGCGATGGTGTACAGATTGATAATCTCCAGGGAGGTAAGACTAATATTATCACTGACCCTGTATAGTTTCGAATTTTTTCATCATCTGTATGATGTTGCTTAAAAAAAGGGGAATTGTCCAGTCAGCATAAATTCTTGCCTGGCCATGAGGTAAAAAAGTCGTTGCAATCAACTAACGATCGAATTGAATAACCATCCTTGTGAACGAATGCGGGAAGGTACCGGCTTATGGCAAACATGTCTGGTGGCCATATTGACATATTCATCCTTTGGGAGTCGTCTTTGTAGATTGAGTTTTAGACCTTTCTTTAATAGTTTTTTTCATCTTCGTTGGTTTAATTACACATTTGTAGAATTAGAACTTACTGATCTTATGAACGCCGTGTTGTATTCGTTCCAGCTTCTTTTCCATCTTATATTTCACCAAAAAGGTTTAAAAGGAAAAAATGTAACAGAAATATTTCCGTGACAGAGATTTTGGGCTCAAAATAATATATTGACCAATAGCATTGCCTCTAAGGCTTTTGTTTCGATTAACGATGTTTGTGATTATCTCAGAAAACTTTTTCTTTAAAGAAAACAAATTAAAAAGTCTGTAACAAACTTTATAAGGAATTACGTTTTTAAATTGCTTTATAAAACTACATTGAAACTTTTAATTACATTTAAGCATTTTAAATCCCTTCTTATTTCTCAATCCTACTGATTCATTGGTGCACGCAGTTGAAAGAAATGAGGAATCTTTGTTTGGATAAAAAAGAAAAGGTAAAAAAATTCTGAAGAAGGATTAAGCCATTTCCCATCTAAATTTCCGTTTTAACAGAAACTTTTCATCAACGAAGGGAACATCCATTACAAAAGAAAATTCGACAATTGAGTTCCTTAAATTATGCTGTTTACCATCTTTCTGGAATAAGAAGGTTTGCATGTTTCTTTGTGATAAAAATGATTTAAAAAAGTTAGAAGAGTCTTTATAAATATCTTATAATCTACAAATCCCAAAAATAAAATATAATGTATATTACTTAATATGACTGCCGAAGAATTTGCTGGAAAAAATAAATTTTGTTGTAGAAAAGAACTCCTTGCCCTTTTGGATTAAATAAGGGATAAAATAAGAGATTTGAAGTTTTGCATTAAAACATTTTTTTATTTGTTGCATGACTATCCCACAGAAATCTAATGTGGTTTAAAAATTCTCAGTGAGTGTAAATCGGAATTTGCATAAAGTTTTGTAATTATCCATAAACTTCAAAGGCAACTGAAAAAAACTTTTTTCAAACTCAAATCCTATATATTGCTTCTTTTTTTTTTTTACCTTTTTTAGCTGTTAGTATACAAGTATAAAAAGAAAATGGCTAACAACAAAATTCCATACACTTTGTTTTCAATGTAATTACAGTGTTGGTTGGTTTGGTTTGGTTTGTTTGGTATTAACGTCCTTTTCAACTCCCATGGTCATTTCAGGACGGCGTTATAGGGGCCGCAAATTTTGCCTCGCAAGGGTTCTTTAACGTGCAGCCGGCAAACGACTACACGGGACCAACGGTTTTACTTCCCTTCCGAGGGAAGTGCGTGATCTCAGGATTTTTCCCCTGAAAAAATCCTCGTCGTCCGGGGTCGAACCCGCGTCCTCGGGCATCAGTAATTACAGTGTGATTTCAGCTTAATTAATACTTTGGTGATCGTCTCTTAGTCAGGACAGCACAGCAGTGTCGAGGCATTGATTCGCCAAGCACGCCTAATAAATTCCTTGCTTGTTTCAGCCCACGCTATTTGTTAACAACATCTAGCAATTTAGTGTTTTTTTAGAGTCACTGTCTGCAATTCTACGATTTAACGATTTGCCATACATGTTTTATCAGACTGAGATTTGGTAATTGAGCCTTCCAGAAAGAACACCAACATTGTTGCTCGCTTGCTTCTTGCCGCCTCGCAGTGGCGGCTTATGTTATGTGCTTTGTATGGTTGTCATGCTGAAAGATGAATGAGATAAATGAGATGAATCTTCAATCTGTGATTCAGTTGGGTTTTTGGGCTCAGGTAGTCCGTTTCTCATAATATCTTCAATGAAAACGTGAGATCCCATGTCTGAACACGAAAAGAATCCCCAAATCATCACATTATCTCAGTGTTTCACTGTTGCCCTCAGGCAGTTTTTCTTAAACGTTTCCTAAGGTTATCGCAAACTTTCACACATTCATCCGAACCAAATAGGTTGAATTTATTTTCATCCGACCATATAACATTTCTCCAAAACTTTATTCCATTGATTATGTCTTCCTCTGCCCACTTTTGTGTTTTCTTTTGATTAACATTAATGACGAATAGCCTCTTCCTGACTATTCGTCCATTACAATTTACTTCTCTCATTCTCCTACCTACTATCTCAGCTGATATAGGGAAATTATATCTCTTTCAACTCAGCATATACTGTTGCAGATTTTCGTCTATTTGTTCTTTAATATTCTTATGGCTTTATAATCTATTGAGGTTGTTTTCCTTTTCCTCCCTTCTTTATTTGCAAGAGAAATACAGGGTTACTACGAGGGGCGTTCGGAAATAATTTACAATAGTAGTTTTTTACCTTATTTATTACTTCACGTGAGTTAATGTACATGGGATCTCTCAATATACTCCCCACCGATGTCAATACACCGCTGCCACCTTCCTAGTGACTTCATTATTGCGTCACGGAACCATTGTTTGGGCGTACTACAGTGGACAGCTGCCTGCAATTCTTCGTTGTTACCGAACCTCTTACCTCGCAGCGCGTCCTTCATGTTATCGAATAAAGCATAATCAGATGGCGCGAGATCCGATGAATATTATGGGTGTGGCACAACAATGAACCCTAGTGATGTCAAAGTTTCAGTCGTGATATTGCTGGTATGGGGCCGCGCATTGTCGTGCTGGAGAAGCACTCCTTTCGATCATTTTCCTTTTCGCCTTTGCTGAATCCTGCGATTAAGTCGTGTAAGGGCGTCACAGTACACACTGCTGTCGACAGTTGTTCCTTGTGGAAGCCAGTTTATTAGCACTATGCCACAAGTGTCCCAAAAGACGGAGATCCATTGCATGGATTGTACTTTTTTCTCAAGTGTATGATAGTGACACCATGATTTGTCACCAGTCACAGGTTTCTCCAAAAAATCTGGATCTTTATTCTTCATTTCCAATAGTCAATGACAGATTTCAACTCTTTTCTCTTTCTGGGCCTGAGTCAAGTTCCGTGGAACCCAATGTGCACGCACCTTATCCATACATAAATCGTCATGAATAATGGAGTGCAGGGTTGCGCGGCCGTGGGCTGTCTGCAATTCAAGTTCATCAAAGGTTATGCACCTATCAGCCTTATCAGCCTTAATCAATTGAGACGAAACCTCAATGTTTCCCGGAGTCCGCGATGTTGACGGCCGACCAGTAATCACATTCTTGCGTGCAGATTCCCGTCCACTAGCGAACCCAGCGATCTAGTTGTAAACAAACAGTCTTTTGTGAAGAATCTTCTTGACCACACACCGCACTTAAACGTTTATGAATATCTGTTGTTTTGACTCTTTCCTTCCACAAAAACCATGCGGTCCATCTTTGTCCATGATAGTCGCCTTCCATCTTGTCCATAGCTTGCTCTACTTACCAACAAAAAAGCGCCGTCCTTTCACTATACACGCTTAAGTCCCTATTCATACTTTAATACACACTACTCACAACTGCCATCTAGTGTTTGCGTGCTGTACTAGAATCAGTTTATCATCCTACGAGATGGCGTGTTCGCAGTGTGAGCGGTCTTTGTACAATAACGCAATTATAAATCATTTCCAAACGCCCCTCGTATAAATGATTCATTCGATTTCAAAACCCACCCTGTATTTTCCAAAGTATTATACATAAAAATATAATTGATACATGAAAAGAATCGTAAACACCAAGTTTTTCCTCACAGTCTACAAATGTTCTATGTGTACCCTCCCGGTCACACGACACGCGTCCAACTTTTTTTGCTAACACGCACTCTTTCCACTGTTTCAGCGCTCTCTCCCGCACTCTCTCCACTGTTTCAGCTAACACGCTTGGTCGACCGGTGCTTTTCTCCGTTTACACACATAACCAATGTCCTGACATTACCAATAAGTCCGTAAAAGGCTTTGTTTGCATGGTGATTTTTTTCTGTACTCTCTTCTGAATGCACTAAAATAACAGACGCACATCCCGAATATTCCAACACACACAAACCCTTTCCCCGTTTTGTCGCCATTTTGTAAAGACACTGTACTCGTGCTGCAAGTTGGTACGTATATCACGATGCAAACTTGGTGAGTTTACGATTCTTTTCATGTATCAATTATATTTTTATGTGTAATACTTTAGAAAACACAGTATTTGAAATTGAATGAACCATTTATAGTAACCCTGTATTTTGACCAGCTTCTTATCAAAATTGTTTCTTCTCTTTCCAATGCTTGATAACGAGATTTTAAGAGTTCAACGGGATTTTAAAATTCCACATTAATTTTCTCCATTTCGTGTTTCTCCACGAGCAAACGAAATGTTCAAATTACAGGGCGAGTTTAAAGTCGCGCACATCAAAGTTTAGCTGCCCGTAAAAGTACCAGTTTGAGAATTTAAATGAAAGTAAAGTATCACAGAGATTAGTTGAAATGTTGGCTTTTATTTTTAGCAGACAAACTTTAGGTGTTACAATAAATGTTGGAAATGACGTCCTTTTTCGCGAATACAAAAGCGTGGCAGTATTGATGTTAGAAATAGCTGTTGTGATGTTCGTTTTCAGCTCAGCAATCGTGTGTGGACTATTCACATCAACCACATTTTTCAGATAACCCCATAGGAAGAAATCAGGGGGTGATAAATCTGGCCATCGAGGGAGGGGGGGGGGGGGCACAATCCCTGGCAAATGTCGCGCTGATCGAAAATTTCATGCTGCGGGCTTGAACAACAAACGCTTCACAAATAAAGGCTCTGAGCACGAGATCACTGATATATTATATTCGAAACAATCTGCACTGCCATCTACCGAGAGGAAATCGAAACTCAATGCGTGTTCACTGAATTACGGCCCATTAAACTTTAATGGCGCGACTTTAAACTCAACCTGTATTACTGTTTCATGCAGTTTTCTCATTCTCTGTGATTATGCAAATTTGGATATATTTATGGCGTTATATTATTTAAAAGAGGAGGATGCAAGAAGTGTGGAATATCTTTGTGAAATTTTGTCTTGATATATTTTAGCTTCATACTAAAGAGTGTAATTTAAGTAAAAAATGTAAAAAACATGAATTGTGCAAAATAAAATGAGCAATTTAAGGGAGTTGATAGTTTCTATTTTTTAAAATTTTTATTAGTTAGTAACTTGCCTATGTATAGATAACCTTGTAGCTCACTTGTTTTTTACTATAGATTACTTTAACAGACAAAAAAAACTTAATTATTCACAAGAGGGAAAGCTCTGTTAAGAACAATGTAGTAAGCATAAGCGCCCAAATGTACCGACTTTTTTGAAATCATTATTCTACGCTCTTAATCTGAAACACTAAATTAGATATTCTAATGTTCAACTTTCGTCCTAACATAGAACCAACCTTAAAGCAGATCCATTTAAGCCCCAATCTGTTACAGAGAAACTGCTGTGACGCTTAAGCTACAATCAGGTTCCATTTCTGTACCGTCGAAGCATTCTTAATTAGAATGGTGAGGTGAGATTTACAGTAAATGTTACAAGTCTAGTTGTTTTTGACATTCCTGTCTCTGCCTCACCTCTAAGCTTAATTGGATTGGTTTTTAATTCTTAAAGCACTCAACGAGGAGAGTAGTATTTCCCTTAAGTGCGCTCAACCGTGGTTCTACGCGTAGAGGCAGAAGATTAGTCAGGAGTCGTGAAGAAGTCTTCGTCGTCATTGAGGTGGGGAGGAGGGGCAGCTCTCCTACGGGCGTTCGTCTTTCCAAACACGTACAGCAATTCTGCGGAAGAAGTCAGTCGGATGAGAAGTTCTGTCACATCATCCTCCTATATATTACTTCAGCAAATTTATAACTGGAAAGATCAGAAAGGAAGAAATTTGGCGATCAATTCTAACCCTTTTAACCCACTATTAAGCAACCTTGCCAGGATGAAAAGGGAGATAATGGTGCACTTTGATCGAAACGGAGCACAAACGTATAAAATCAACGACCAATTTGAGAGAATTTAATCCTTATATAGAAAGGAAAGGTTTGCACTTTCCTTCCTAATAAGCAAAATGCCCTATACATTATAAAGTTTGTGTCTGAAGAGAGTTTTTCGTAATTAACTGGGGTTGGACAAAATAATATGAACGCCTTTGATTTTAGACGTTTTGTCGAATATTTAGAAAAATACTTGACGAATTATCCTGAAAATTCAGGAGTATAAAGAGCATGTTACACCTTACATATATATTCTGCGAAGGTTTTGTCTTGAAGGCAAATAGAACCAGCAACAAATTGAGCAAAAAAATAGTGTTTGAATCGCTCTGTAAAAAATAACGCTTGAAATGCGTTGTAGCTGTAGTATATGATGGTTCTTTTACTTATCTGTGTTCATTTGGATGAGAATAGCACGTGTATTCATGGAAATATAAATATTTCTTTTAAAAAATCGACATTTTTCAACCTAATGCAATGCCATTTTCAGGAAACTTGACAAGTTACAGTAGAGACAACACCCTGCAATCACAATGTAAAAATATTAACTATTTGATGAACCATGAGCAATTTTACTAAATAATGTTTAACTGCGCATGCGCAAGCGTTACCAAAATGTTCTTTTGCATAATTTATTAGGCAAATGTATAGAGCTACTCTTATAAACAGCCCAAGCAAATATCGTGAACATTCAGAAAGATATCGCCGATAAAATGAGTAATTTTCAGTTGCTCTCAAAATTAAACAAAACGATAAGGGGTTTTCTCCAAATTTTAATTTTGAACCGGACACAATTATCAACTTCTTCTCTTTATGCTGATATGAAGTCAGTATGCCGTAGGCCCGCCTTTTGCTCTTATGACAGCCGCTCACGCTCTTATGACCGTAAAAATTTGGAGGAAACCCCTTTTGTTTATTTTTTGAATTCTTCAGCAAGATCAGCTTTTTTAATCGAAGAATCCTTAAACGGTCTAAAACTTCCAATTTCACTTCTACGTTTTCTTAACCTTTGTGCCAGGATGGTTTTAAATACAGTCTCATTTCCAAAACAACTCTGTTTAAATTGTTACCATTGTTTTACGTTGTGACCTCTCCCCTATTCCGTTGGCACTACGACGGATCACCGAGCATTCTTTTAATTCGTTGATAGAAAACAGCGATTGATGCTGTGGTGTGGGTTAAGCTAACAAATACCTTTTAATTCAAAATAATGTAAACATACATTTCTTGACCTACAACTGTCACCAAAAAAAAAAAGTGTTAATAACTCTGGTTGTAGAAAACCAACGACGATGAAACTTGGAAGAATGATAGGGAACACGAGAGTGTGTGGTATATTGTTAAAATTTTGTCCAATTCCAACGAGAAGTTTCCGAATTAGTTACGGATATTTGGTTAGTTTGATCGAATTCCAACGAGTAGTTTCCGAGTTACGCACTCAATATCGTAACACGTGCTGGTTAGTACTCCCATGTGAGCACTGTTACGATTTTGAATGCGTAACTCGGAAACTACTCGTTGGAATACGATCAAATTTTAACGGTATATACAGTTTTATGTACCCTATTATTCCTCCAAAATTCATTATTTCAGGCGTTGCAGAACCTGAGTTATTAACTTGTTGATGTTGGTGGCGGCATTTTTATTTCTGTTCATATCTCAGTTAGGGTTCAATTGTATTAAAAGAAAATGTTCATTCTGGTCCCTCTGTCATTGCTTACAGTTATACACACTTTTTCAGAATCACCCTGCATATATCAAACCGAAGTTTGCGGTTACATACAAATAATCCTTAATGAAAACTGTGGCAGAGAAACTTCACGATATTCACATGTATCAGCGAATGAAGAGGTCAACATGGATTTTATTATCATTCATTTTTATTCTCGTGACCAAACTAGCTTAAAAACTGTTCTCGCCACAGGATCTACAACTCGTCAGAATCATCTTGTGGGGAATAAAACCGAAAACTTTTGAAAATTGTTTTCACATAAATTTTATGTTACACGAATAACCCTATTGATTACACTGGCCAACAAAATTTAAGGTTTTTCTTGTGACAAAATGAAAGTGGGTGATTTTAGTAGTATTTTTTCTGCTGATTAAGAATATAATTTTTAAATTTCTCTAGCACGCACAGCTTTCTTGTTTTACAATGAAACATTTTTAAATCATTCAGTGTTTGGGGCCTGGTAAATTTCCTTGCGGCCCCAAAATATGGATACTTTAACAATGTAGCAGCTTCTCTTCACACCCATTATTTTAACATAGAAGTCTCGATGTGCATAACTTGGAAACTTGACGTGATAGAAAAAATCTAAAAGCAGATTCGGATTCTACCTACAAATTACTACTAAGAACACTTTGTGTGGTCTTAGTCACAAAATGTGTGTTGACTAGTGTTATCGGTAAATCAACATGATTTTATTCGTGAAGGTTCATATTGTTAAGGAGTAATTAAAATGCTTTGGAATTTCTTTAATGGACATTTCCTAGCTATAAGTCAATAACAACAACCACGTATTACTATACTTTTAACTCCCCCTCCCTCAATTTATAGTTGTTTACGAGAAAGAGTCAAAGTAAACTTATTTGTGGAAACTTTCATTAGACAAAAAGATTTTATAAAAACACCATATTCAAAGTGCCTTGGGCAGTGATACGCATCTACTCGTGTTCGTGCTAATTATTAAAACAGTCCTGGAGGCCGTTTTGATTACTTCCTTTAGAATGCACGTCCAAACCGAAGCGAATTTCCGTCTTTTTTTCACGATTTTGAATTGAGTAAACAAGTAGAACGCTAGAATGTTCTGTATGATGTGCTGATTTAGTTAGGCGTTTTGTTGATCAAAAGTTACCGAGCATTCGTGCGTTATCATGGAAATTCCCATTGCTTTCTTTGACATAAATTAGGACGACGAAGCATGGCCATCATAAGAGTACTATCGAGTCTAGCTCCCTCAGCAGTTTTTTGAACTGCTTCGCAGAACTTCCTCCGTGAGTTACGTTTAGCTGTCCTGTCGGCTTTAATGTTTTCAGGGAATTTATATTTATATTTCGTTAGTTCTTCTAGCTTTTTTGTAAAGTTTTCTAACTATCTGTAAGCGACCAAAAGAGAAATACCATCAAGACTGCCTACATCAAAAAATTGGCGTATTACCATTTTTACACGAATTATGGGAATAGGTGAAATATGTTGACCCCTTAATCAAGTAGACTGACTTAACTTTTCATCTACCTTTTCACTAGATGAGTGCCTAGATTATTTTTTGTGCGAATTGATTACCACTCATAGGCTGGCTCTTTTTTTGTATGTTTGTGTTTACCACTGTTATTCAAATTATCTTTTTTTAATTATTATTTTAATTAAATATTTTCGTTGTTGGTTAATTCTCAATTGTTTTCGTTATTATTATTATTATTATTATTATTATTATTATTATTATTATTATTATTATTATTATTATTATTGCTGTTCACGTTGGCCCAATTGGTACAGGCAATGAGAGTGATACTCGTGGTTCGAATCTTGGTCGTGGAATTTTCCCCCATTTTTTCTGATAACATAATTACATTATGCTTGGAGCATTATGTCCAGTTTCCATTTAATAATTATTGTTATTATTAAAACACTTATTATCAAAATTATACACAGTCCAGTCAGCTGTCAGTATCCACAATAACCACCTTTCGCGGCGCGGACAGCTGTGAGACGGGCAGGAAGAGAGTCAATAGGTTCTGGAAGGTATTGACAGGGATGTGAAGCCATGCCGACTCCAATTCTGTGGCGAGCTGCCGTAGGTTGCGCGGTGGATGATCCATGGCGCGAACAACCCGATCGAAGTGGTCCCACAGATGCTCTATAGGGTTAAATCCGGGGAGTTTGGGGGCCAGGGGAATACCGTAAACGCATCCTCATGCTCTTCGAACCAAGCACGAACACTGCGCTCTGTATGGCACGTCGCATTGACCTGCTGGAAGATGTCATCGTGCTGGGGAAACACAATCTGCATGTAGGAGTGGGCATGGTCCGAAAGGACAGACTTCCATTGATCCATGGTGCCGTCCACAATAATGAGTGCCTACCCTTAACCAGACCATAACGCTGCCTCCTCTGGCCTGGACCCTTGTGGCACAAGTGGAAGGATGTTTGTTTTCTGACACTGAACGACGTACACGTCATCGCCATCTGTCCGATGGCGCATAAACCGTGATTCATCGGAAAAAGCCACCTTTCGTCACTCTGTTACTGTCCAGTTGCGGTACTGGCGTGCAAATGTCAGTCTTTGTCGCCGGTGAACAGCCGTCAGCATTGGTGCACGAACCAGCCGTCTGCTGTGGAGCCCCATACGCAGCAACGTTCGTTGAACTGTCGTTGAGGATACACGTTTGGTAGCCCCCTGGTTCATCTGGGAGGTCAGTTGGTCCACGGTTGCACGTCTGTTGGCTTGCACGCATCTCCGTAGCAGTCTTTCACCTCTATCATATGGCCCGTGGTGCCCCCACACTTGGTACTTCGCTGATTTTGGGTATTGCCATTCACCACGGCGGCACGCGAACAGTTCACAAAACTAGCAGTTTCGGAAATACTGCCGCTCTTGGCTCGGATAAATCGCTAAATCATGCCCTTTTGGAGGTCGGATAAATCGATACGTTTTGCCATGACTCCAACAATTGCAATGTTTTCTGCTTCTCTCTGACACCCTTCCGATACCCCCCACCTTTGATACTGGTCGTACCTTCTGGACGTAACCATTTTCCGCTGATGTTGAACATATGGGGTGATCACATTAATGTGACTGGACAATGTAATAATCAGAGAAAAATTAATATGTTATTAATGACAAAAACACAATTTATAGTGTAAGTTTTAGTATACATAATGAAGTATTATTAAAACATGAAAGTAAGTTAAGTCTGTAAAGTAAGTTAAGAACAGTGCTTTATATATATAAGTTTACATTCAGGATGTAATTTAATTAAGTTCAGTATTGGTATTACTTAACTTACGTAGATACAATTATTCATTATGTTGCATTGATTGATATTAAAATTATGATTGATATTGTGATTGACATTGATATATATGTTGACCATTCTATGAAATCACTGTTCCGAATACCACAAATTACGTTTTTTTTAGTGTGCATTTAAAAATTTTTCCATTTTTAAATGATTGATAATGAACATGAAAGCAATTATCAAAATTATCCTAAATATAATGAAAGTTAAGGGGATGATCAATAGTTGAAAGTCGTAAGTCGAGAGAGTAAATTATATAATAATTGCAGTTGAGTAGGTAATTGGCCTTTATTATTTAGAAATTTGCCATATTTTTATGTACAAAAAATTTCTTACATCCAAAAGCTTCACAAAAATGGCCTTAAATTGGCAAGCATAAAATTACATGATTTTTTTTTTTTTTTTTTTTTTTATTTGTATGGGGAATATCATTTGTTATGCTTTTTGACATGAGAAACAATGATTTATCTACTTAATGATAGCTATTTTTATTTTTATTTTCGAATTAAAATAGCATAATTATTGACGAGTAGGAGAGAATAATAAAATCTTACTGAATGAGAGATTTGTTTTCCGGTACGCTATCGGTGAAAAGTGCAAAACACCCCCTGGAATTAGACATGGACCTTAACTGCTCCTCCGACTTCATCGATTGGAAAACCTTCCACACAAAACTCCAACTACTATAGCACGCGTTTGTCCGCTACTTAAGTTGTAGCATTTTCAAAAAAAAATTCGTTTTAATTCGCAAAGCGATTACACGAAACGAACAAAATAATTGTTTCTGCTTCATCTTTATGATTGTTCATTCGAAATTCAAGAGAAGTAAGCTGTGGAAAATAATCTATTTCTGAAGGAAAGTAACGGAAATCTTATTAATTCCAACCTTCCGAGAAAAGAGAATTGGAGAATAGAAGTGGTGGCAAAACTATACGAGTCCACTCAAGCGTTGCAAATATACGAACAGCGGAAGGTTGGCAAAGGCGAAGTGGCGTTTTATTGCTAATTGAACATCGCCTTCACAATGGTAAGGTGCAGCTAGAATACTATAAGAAAAAAATTGAAGACATTTTTCAAACGAAGTACAGGAAGCTTTCGAGAACAAAATTATCAATCAAATGATCCACCAAATTGACTAAAAATAAGGTCGCATAGACTTATAAGACTATGATTTTGCAAGCGTTCGGTTTTCGGCTTCATGCATAACTATCTATATTTGATCGAAAAGGTTAAACAATAGAATTTTGCAAGCAAGCATGGAGATGAATGGATTCTTACCGACCTGGATTTTCTCAAAGCGATGTTTTAGAGATTTGTAATTATAAACGTAATTTACAATTTGAAAGTTTCTATTTCTGTAGTTAGCCATTCTCAGTCAAATCCTTCAAAGAGGGAATTGATCAAATAGATAGTCGGCTTCATTAGGAAAGAGGATTTAATTTTAATGAAGGTTTTTCACAGAGCGGAGGTGGATGGTATCAATTTAACCAAATCACCGTAGGAATGAAGCTTTTCCAAACTGAATTAGTTTACTGGCAAATCCGTTTATAAAGACCACTGAGTAAATTCGCAAAATGAGTTTAGGGGTTTGGGGAAGGTAATCTTAACAATGCCCAACAGAATCATAAAAAATTGATTTAACGAAGATACGATACATTTAATGACATCCACTGCTTTTTGATTATAAAGATTTAATATAACTTCTACCAAATCTTAACTTTTAAAAACAGCGTAATAAAATTCCGATAGTTATAATTCTCTGTGATCTAGAGCAATCGTTCCTGATCATCGTTCAAAATAAAGTTAAACTTTATTTCAAATTTTGATTTTATGTGTTCCCATGAAATTTCGGTTCGATATTGTCTAATTTTTAACAAAAATTCTTACGTTCTTATCTTAAACAGTGATATTGTTCGAAGTAAATAAGTGAGGATATAATAGATACATATTTAAGTGCATTGCGTTCTTGTTGGACATTATGCATAAGATCAGAAATTTTATGTGAGTTATGAAATTACCGTTAAATTTTTAATAATAATGTATAAACACTATTTAATTATTTTTCATAATTTAATGAAATGAAGGTGAACATATAATGGAATTTGTAAAATTTTCTATCAAATCTACGACATAAATATCTTAAATTAGAAAAATAATATTTTATATCGGAAAATTTTTTTCAAGTCACACTAATAAAAGAACAAAATATAAGCAAATATTTTTTTTTGTGGAATGCAATAATCAAAAAGGAAAACCTCTAATCCACAAGGAGGAAAAAGGAACTTATTTCGGGTACCAGGTACCCATCTTCAGCGGAGAAAGAAAAAAGAAACTAAAATCTTAAAGCTACAGAATATATAGACTTTGGGAGGGGAGGGGCAATTGTTAAAAATATCGATGGTTAAGCGAAAGGGATATTTTACACAGTATAAAATTAAATTAAAAAGGCTCATGGACAAGTTAAAAAATGTCCCAATGAATACCGAAAAAAAGAAAATAATAATGTTTGTAGAAAGTGCGAGAGAAAAATGCGAGCTCTTAAATGAAATTTGCCCCGTAATATGCTGTGTTACAAGAGATACAGATGTGCAATTGCTTTTACATGTATTCAGAAATTTCATAAAGCTATAACAAGGGACATACCGCCTAGTTAATATGACGAGTGAAGTGGACTAAGGTATCCCAGTCAGGACCAATAGGCGAGAATTTGGCAAAGTTTCAATCCAAGAGAGAATAAAGAACTCATATTTAATCCATGCAACATAAGAGATCGGCAATGGCTTAAAAAAACCACTTCATTCTGCAAACCATATATGATTTCAATAGCTATCAAGGGTAAATGCAATGCGTATAAGGCAAAGGAATTGGTGACAGAAAGGTATGCTGTCGCTGTCGCTTCCAAGGTATGCTTGCGCCCAAAAAAAAAGAGCGTCGTACACCTAAGTGGACGTCCCTCGTTAGTAGAAATAAAATTCGGGTTACCATGGGATTTCTTACAGATCAAGATTTACTACGTAAACATTTACATAGAATGGGAATCATTCCGGAAGAGCCAATATGTACGAAATGTAATTGGGTGGAAGAAACAGCCCATCACCTTCTTTTTGATTGTTTCGCCCTCGTACATAATCGACACCTCACGTCAGGTTTTACCTTTCTCGAGGATATTCACCAAGATCCAGTGGGCGTCTCACTCGATATCTTAGTGTGTACGGCTCTTGTAGGTTTTCATGGTCCTTTTGGGTTTTGGCGCAACATTCCCTCGTATGTATAGGTGCCTAGGCAATTTTTGGACTCACCATCGATTGACCTACCCTACCCTATAAGAATTTTAATCAAAGAGTTTATCCGAAAGGTGAAACTGGTAGAGACTTACAATACAATAAAGGGAGAACAGAGTTTCCGACTAGTTTCGCCATTTATTCCCAGCTTTATCAAGGGTATACACTAGAGGACTCAAGCCCTTATACAGGGTGAATACAAAAGTCTGAACCCCCCTTTTATTTTTTGAACCGAAGCAGATAAGTAAATTTTGATGAATCCAATGAATAGGAAGTTGTGGGTGGCCTATCCCATGGTGCACTTTTCATCATCCCAAATATGCAAGTTAGGACACATTCAAAATTTATCTCAAAAACCAAAAGGGATAGAGAAAAAAACCCAATTGCAAACTTGTTCAGCATAAAAATAAAAATAAAAAAAAAAAAAAATCATCCAAATCGGACCAACCAATCACCCACAACCACCTGGGGAACTGTTTGTAGCTTACAAACAGTCACACTGCACAAACAAGTTACTTCAAACAGTTTAAAAAAAAAGTTAATCAACAAAATGCTCGATGTGACGACCGTGGGCACCATAACACAATTGGGCACGGAACCTAACTGACGCCAAAACATCGGCAAGCATGGCTGGTGTCACTCCTCGGCACGCTTCCTGGATTCGTTGAACCAGATCCTCCAGTGAGGCGGGTTGAGTAGCATAAACCTTGTTCTTCAGGTATCCCCACAAGAAAAAGTCAAGTGGTGTAAAATCACGGGAGCGGGGTGGCCAACGAACTGGTCCTCCTCAGCCAATCCATTGTTGTCCAAACATCTCACTTGAACGCTCGCGAACGACCAACCCGTAATGTGGAGGAGCTCCATCATGCTGATACCACGTGCGCTGATACGAGGCCAATGGCAAATTGTCAATGAAGTCTGTGACTACCACGTTGAGAATTTCAGCCCGGTAGCGTTCTGCAGTCAGTGTTCCATCGTAAAAATACAGTCCAACCACAGTGTCATTGTACAATCCACACCACACATTGATTCTCCAGTTCACTTGACGAGTTGCTTCTCGCAGACATCATGGGTTTTCGTCTGCCCAATGATGATGGTTGTGCCTGTTGATAACTCCATCCCTCAACAGGGGGTTTTGTGCGATTGTTACCTTTCTGTTTTCGCGCACATTCTCCTCTGGCCTCCTTCATCAACAACGGTTTTCCGTTCACAGGAGTCACGATGGCTAAATTTTTTTGTTTCTTAATCCACATTGGCATGGGAAAAGTTCAGGAAAGTCGCCATTTCTGAAATGCTCATTCGAGCCCGTCTTGCAGCTGCCGCCATGCCACGCTGGAACTCAGTAGCTCACTGATTTTTCCCATTTTGGTTATGCTTAATTCACGCTTAATAAACAGTTGAAAAGTTGCTTCAGGATATTTATACCGTGATTTGTGATCATGTGACATGCAAATCAGGCAGTCACTCAATTTGCATATTTTGTGAGGCGTTACCTAATGAAGTGGTAGCTCAGTGTATCACTATTTCTCACTGTTTATACAGTACATGCATCGCGACGGGGCATGGTTTTTTTGGACATTGCGCGAGATTAGGGTTTTCAATATTACTGGATTTTATATTACAGATAGCAACAAATTTCAAGAAATACATATTTAAATTTATTACAATTACTACTACTAATAATAAAAACATCTTTTCTTCAATTTTTAATATATTTTTATATTAATTACATACTGTATATACATTGCAATTTAAAATTAATTTTTATTGCAATTTTTGAACATTAAAAAATTAGCTGTTAATAGTGGCGAAAAAATTATGCAGAAAAAAAGGGAAAGAGTTCAGGAAGAAAATACAGAAAAGCGCATCCGCGGAAGATCCTCATACCTATAAAGAAATATATAAGGTTTGTGCGGATACTTTAAACGCACGTGTGATTCTGAAACTAACATCTAGACAGTTACAATAGACTGTTGACAGCTCCATTTTGACCACAAGATGCAGTTTCGGATAAACAGTATTAATAATGTGTTCCGGTATTACCGAAATACATTTATTGTTAGAAATCGTGATGCTTCGGAGCTTCTAAGTCGTTGTTCACAATAGTGCCATTTGCCAATCACGGTATACAATCACAGCAACACGCAAACAGTCCACTAATTGTAGTTTCAGAAACACTACCATCCGTGGTTCGAAAACCGATGATCATCCCTTTTGCTAAATCTGTTAAATCGTTCGTTTTACCCATGAAGTAGGTACAGCACGCATTCATCACGCACTAGCACAGGCCACCTTTATTATTGGCTTACGCGCTGCTGAGTAGGTGGTGGCTATAATAATGAGGCTCGATTGTGTATACAGGGTGTTTCTAAAGGTAGCTACCAAACATTATACACAGTTACGGGACACCAAACAAACTGTTTTTACCATAGTATGGGGGTTCGGATCCGTACCATTGTCCGGCTATAGGGGAGAGAAGTGATCGCACTGGTAAATTAAGGTAATGAATGCACATGACAAAAAGATGTGCATGCATTAAAAAAATTCCCGATAAAAGGGATATTCACACAACATTAATTGCAATCATTAACAAGAGTTGCAATCTTCTGATGCGTATCTCTCTATGATCAAGTTTATAGTGAAACTCCACCTATCCTCCCCCTAACTCTTCGCCTCAGTGGACATAACTACCTTCACATTATCGTTGATGTGCTGCCCGAGCTCCCGGAGTATGTACCGTTGAATATTCTGAGACGGATGTGGTTCCAACTTCACTCGTGCTGTGCATCTTAATGACACATTCGGTAATTGTTGGATGGGTAAAGGTGGAGCAGTTGCATGGCCTCCCAGGCCACCGGATCTTACTCCCCTTGATTTCTTGTGGGGTCACATGAAGGCATTCGTCTACCGCACACTTGTCACTACTTTTGAAAAGCTAGTTGCCCGCATTGCAGTCGCCAGCGAAGAAGTCGGTGAAATGCCAGGACTCTTTGGCAACATACGAGGGTCAATGTTGCGACGATGCAATGCATATATCGAAATGGCTGGTGGGCACTTTGAACAGCTTTTGTAAGCATTGTTTTCACGTGTCAGTAAACTAATTGATATTATGTGATACTAATTACGTTTTTTTCATTTGCACGTTATATCCCTTCTCTCCCCCATAGCTGGATAATGGTAAGGTTCCGACCCCTCTTGGTTATGATTAGTGTTGGTATCTCCTAAATGTGTGTAATGTTTGGTAACTACCTTGAGAAAGACCCTGTATATGTTTTAATTTTAATATTTATAAATACAAACCTCAATTCCATAAAGTTGGGACAGGATGAAAACATGCGAGGCAGCATAAATATTGATACACTGATGCATTGATTCATTTTATTTCAAAAAAGGATAGTTTACTGGGTAGGTATTAAACATTTCGGGACCAAAAATTAACTAATAGTGATAAATATTAGGTTTTTTGCGAACTGGCGGTTGCAACACACTCCAAAAATGTTGGGACAGTGGGCGAATTACCATTGGATGACGTCTCCCTTTCTTCTGATCATACTTTGTAGCCATCGAGAAGCAGATGATACCAATCTCTGTACCGTTGGCAACAAATTCCTGTTGCATTCCTGCTGTACGAAGGTTTTCTGCTGTTGAACTGTTCAGGGTCGTCGTTGACATAACTTCCTCTTGATAATTCGCCATATATTCTCTATTGGGGACAAATCGGGAGTGCAGGCAGGCCATTTTAACACCCGAATTCGTTTATTGTGTAGCCACTGACCTGTAATGCGAGCGGTGTGGGGTTTAGCATTATCTTATTGAAATAGAAAGGGACGGGTTTCAAAAAGACGTCGCCAAGAAGGCAACATATGTTCTAAAATTCCTATATTTGCTTGTGCATTAACGGTGCTGTTGCAGATGTGCAAGTTTCGCAATCCATTGACACTCGTGCAGCTCCAGACCATTATTGAAGCTGGCTTCTGTACAGCAAGTTAGCAACAGGCAGGAGTGTCCTTTTGCTCTTTGGTCCCAAGTACACGCTGACTATTTTCGCCAACAACAATCGTAAATGTAGATTCATCGAACCACAAAACACGTCGCCACTGGACGTCAGTCCATTTCAGATGGATGCATGCCCGAGCCAGGTGCCTACGTTTCTGTAGTTGTTTACAAACACTTTCGTTTTGCATAACACAGCTTCAATTTTATTTCGTGATATAGCGTCAAACGGTATTCAACGATAAAGGTTTTTGATAGAATCCTCGAGCCCATTCTGCAATTTCTGTCACTGTTGAATTCCTATTTTTAATGTAGTGACGTCTGAAAACCCGAAGATCACGAGCAGTCAGAATTGGTGATATTTCTACTTTCCCTATTAATGGTGGTATATCTATTAATGCTATGAACCGTAGACGATGAAAGTTCAAGATTCGTGGATATTTCATGCTGAGATACGTTGTTTCTAAATTGTTGGATTATTCTATTGCGCATATCTTGACCCACTACCTTGCCTCGACCCATGTTGTCGTGTAAATGAGTGGCCGCACATTGCAGTTGGCATTTAAAGAGGGAAAAGTTATGACCGTAATGTTCTCCAGAAGGTTCGAGAATATTCATGTCACTTCTATGGCTTCCGGTGCGGTTCTTTTCCTTCCGTCCCAACTATTATGGTGCATGTTGCCAATGGCAATTCCATTAAAAATTATATACAGACCAAAAAAGAGATCGGTATTTATAAATTGTACATATTTTACTTCAGTCACTTAAAACGCATTTATTATTTTAATTTTGCTGATATATATTTACTCAATCTTATTTTATTTGCATTTTTCATACTGTCCCAACTTTTATGGAATTGAGGATTGTACTTTGATTAAAAAATTATAATAAACATCGAGGACGATCTTCATATATTCATGCCTAATGATAATCGATATAAACTTAACTATACAAATTAATTGTTTATAATATTAATTTTATTTATCCGTATCACGCCAATTCAGTGTTTAATTTCAATATAACATTATATTAACAGGATAGTGGAACTCCATTGTTCAATTAATCCAGCATAAATCCGCAAGTAATCCAGAGCGAACGCAAAACTAATTATTAAAACAATTATTGGTTATTATAATTACTTAAAATTAATATACTTCATGACATTTGAGTTAAAATCAATAACGAAGTCGCTTTGCCTGCTAGAATTGAAGTCATGATTTCACGCATGAAAGCCTTTACAGTTTCGTGAGTATGTTGATTGCTCCAAAATGATGAAAGCACTTTGTTTCCTTCATTTCCACAATTTAATGATTGCTTATCTTTTTGATAAAAAGATGAGATTGTATAGCTCTAGAGAGGAAATTTCTTAAAATTCATTTCCAGAAGAATCAGGTGATTTACTGCGAGACGGCGACATTTGTTTTTTGCCAAACAACGTTTTGTATCTTATTTGAACATTTGTTTTCTTCAAAGATTTCTCGAAAAAACCCTTCTTCATCTCACCGTTTTGACATCAACCAGTTATTCTTCAAGATTTTCGTTTCTGCTGTGTGGCGTATTAGGATATAACCACATGTGATATACACATATGCGTGTTTAAGAAATTTAATTTTTAGTTGAAACACAATTATCTTCAAATGTTTGTTAAAATGTTGATTTTTTTTCCTGTTATAGGTCTCTGTTGTACAGAAAAGTTTTTCCTATTAACTATACAGGGTGAATTTTAAATACACCGAACATTTTTTACTCCATTTCCAGACAGGAACCACTCCCTGCAATTTTTCGGTGTACTTAAAATTCACCTTGTATGTTATTGTAATAATGGGAAGGTAAGACGCAAGTGATTGTCAGTAATAAAAGGAGTAAATGTGGATTCTGTTTCTTTGGAAGGGAAGGAAAAGAAAACCATACAAAAAAAGAGAAAATTTGAGATGGGAAGAGCGCAAGGACATACGAGGGGAAAACAAGTAAGGTAAGTCCCTCCTTTGATCGTTCTTTCCGTATCAGCCAGAGTTTATGCTGTATTTAAGAATTAATTGAACCGTGGATGGACTTTGGAAAGAAAGGGCGATTTGTTTGAATTGGAAATTTTCGTTGCATCCTGCAGAGAGAGAATTGGTCTGGAACGCACACCGCCATTGCGACTTTGGAGACAGGATTTCACTATCCAGCATCAGATAAGACTGCTTATTGTCGAAAATGTATTGCTTATTGTACGGTCGTGCAGCCCAGGTTAATAATTCAATGATGAATTATCGATTTGGAATGGACAACTTTGTGTCAAAGGAGCCTTGTGATTTGAAATGCACGTCTTGAAGTCCCCAGTGTCCTACGGAAGTTTCTGAAGAAATGGCTTGTTGCAATAAATTACTGCTTTTTCTTAATGTTTTACAGAACAGTCGAGACGATACCCCTGAATGCAAAGAAGAGAATTCTGTTCCAGTTAGCTGAACTTCGCTCGTGACCTTGCATAAAGAAAGACTAAAGAAGAATTGGCATTAATAATTTTAAAAGATAGCCTTAAGAACTGAATAAACTGGGAGGTCCTTTTAACTTAAAATCTTCAACTTAAAATCTTCAACCTTTCGTTTCTTCAACTCTTCAGTTCACTTGGCTTCTTCAAGATTTCCATTTCTACAGCATCCGCAGTTCAGTTCTTCAGCATTTTCACTTCAATTCTGCACAATCTTTAATTCATTCAGTTAATTTCTGCAAAATCTTGAATTCTCTTCTTCGGTATCTTCATTTTTTCGAGTATCTGTACACATCGCATACATCAACCATTATTTGGACAAAATTTGGTGATCGAATATAACTTACTTAAATTTTATAATATATACTCTCCATCATTATACTATAAATAAATGAGAATTTCTTATTTTTAATCATTAATATGATCATATGGAGACAAAATGAGGATGTACAAAAAAAAACTGTTACAGACTTTGCATTTTTAATGAAAAGAAGAAAATTTAAAGAATTCGGCTTTGGATAGCTTTGAAGCTTGACTAGAAGAAGCGAATTTGTATGAACTAGATTGAGAATCAGAAGACAGAAAAGAGATTTCCGGTTCGATGCTTCGAACAAGCCAACCAAAACGGCGCTATTAAGATCCCAATCTCTTAAGCTTCTTTTCTCTTTTCTTATCACGTGATAAGAAATTGCACATGCTCTTGGGCGCGAGACTTAAGTACCCATTTCTCTGTCGACAGATGTCAACCTAATAAAATCAGTCAACATCTTATTTGCTGAGAGATAATGTTCAACGTTCCAAACGAAACGGACGCATTCTTACTGAGTTTCCAGTTACAAACAAATTTGTAGAACCTTTCTTAAATAAATCAAAATGATTACTCTTAAGCTGTCGTGGAAGAGAAATGAATTTGCCTTTTGAAAGCCTTTCCATTTGACATTTTGTATGGAATTAATGGTTGTTTATTTATCGCCCTTAGAAGACCACTTATCATTCTTAAATTCCTTGAAATTATCCTGATACTTTCAAAATTAAATGCTAGACAAGAAAATGATGTCTTTAATCTGTGATGTTTTAATCTGTGATGACTTATTTATTTTTTTGTATTAACTTGAAGGTGAAATGAAAAAGAACCATATTGAGGAAGTTATTCTAATCTAAATTTAAAAGAATGAATGTAATAAACGAATGGATTGCAAAGAATTACTTTCGATGATGATGTAAAAGAAAAGTTAAACCGATGCTTTCTTCAATGTTCAAAAGAATTAAAAAAAGTAATCACACATTCAGGAAACTATTTACACAACCATGGACTCTGTTTTGAGCAGCTGATTAAGAATTTCGTATCAGCATCTAAAAATTAGTCGCCCATTTTGACTTTTGATTTTTTTTATCACAGCCTATAGTTCCTTTCAATTTTAACTTCATACGACTGCTTTGTGTCATTACGCAAAAGAAAACTGCTGGAATCACATTTTATTTATGAACTCACGAAAATACGAGCAGCGTGTCGAACCTCCATTAGCAATTAAAACCGTCTGTATTCGTTTGGGCATGGATTCAAAGAGATGCTGAAAACGTTAACAGGAATGTTGACCGATCCAGACATAAGAACTTCACGCAATTCGATGGCGGCCCTTTCCAGCTCATCCCAAATATGTTAATTGGCATTGAGATCTGGGGACTGAGCCGACCACTGCATCAAGGAGAACTCACTGTCATGTTCCTGGAACTAATCCATAACGATTCTGGCTTAGTGTGTTGGTGCATTTTCCTGCTGGAAGAAGCTATCTGTGTGCGGATAAACTGTAAGGATGAAGGGGTGAACTTGTTCTGCAACAATGTTTATGCATGCTTTAGCGTTAAACGACCGTCTACAGATATTCGAGGACCCGATTCATGCCAAGAAAGCATTCCTCACACAATATATAACTCCATCTCCACCAACTTGAAAAGTCTACACCAGACATGAGGGATCCATGCTTCATTTTGTTTTCGCCATATTCTAAGTTTTCCATCAACATGATGCTGCAGAAAACCCTTGAAACTGTGGTACGTGAAAAGTTCAGGAGATTTGCCGTACTACACCGTCTTACACCTACTAGCCCATCTTGCCACCACGGCCTTCTAGAAATTACCAGGTCTGAACATGACATCAATAATGTATTGTTGAAGCACTAATATTGTGACGTTGAACTTAATTCTGTAATAGCAACGTCACCTAAAGAGAAGGCCTGTTCACTGAAATGTCATACATTGTTGTACATCATCATCAGAGGGCGAGATTTAGGGCTTATTATTGGTAGAAATCCCTAATTGTTGGTAGAAAACAATAACAAGCCCCAAATTTCGCCCTCTGATGATGGTGATGTAACAATGTATGACGTTTCAGCGAACACGCCTTCACACACCAATGGTGGCATTGGTAATAGCACCACCAGAAGACGTAGCAATATTTTGTCTTTTCCATGTGCAGGCTTGGTAGTGATGCCACGCTGGAAGTTATCTTTTCCATCATACTCCTCCTCCTCTCATAACTGACACTAAAAATTAGGCTTACTAAAAACTTGAATTTCATATTGACTCTTCACTACAGTCAACAAGAAATTACCCCCCCCCCCCATGCCAAACTTCATAGTAATGTAGATCTGGCCTAGAGAAATTTGCATACCAAATTTTACTCCTTACCTAGAGGAATCGACTCTTCCAAGTTCCATCCCCGTAACTCCGACCCTAGTAGACTACTCGAAATCAAACTAAGTAGTAAGATAACACATGCCCTTAGTAAACTATATTCCGAATTTCAACCTTCTACGTTACAAATTATAGAAAATATAGAGGGGACAAATGGGCGGACAGACACACATAATAATACCATTAAGTAGCTCCATTTTTCCGCTATTTAATAATTGGAGTCCAATTGGTACTGCTTAACGTTCTCATTTATTCTTCTTTTATTTATCTTTGAAGTTGGCACTTCAATTCTGTTTTCACTTAGAATCATTAACAACCTTAAACAAATTCTAAGCTCTTTAAAAGGCTTATTATATTCCGTATAAAGCTGACAAGATACAGAGAATAAAATCACTAACAAAAATCGTTGCTTTCTTGTAGAACATAAAATTACCATAAACTTTACAAAACAGGATCGTTTAAATGTTCAAAAACATTTCTGGCTCATCATTTTAGAAACCGAAAAGTGCTTTTACAATTTCAGGAAGCTAATCATAATGGAACTTCACTATCACCACAAATAGTAAGACGCTTGACGACCATTAGTGGAAGCAGATTCACATCATTAATAAAATAGCAATGGTTTATCCTCGTTATGCTGAAAGGCGTTGGAGGAATGAATGACGGCAAGCTTGGGGACCAATTTGTCTTTGCTCGATGTCACCTGTTTCTGACATGGAAATCAATGAGAGGGAGGAGTTTCACTGGGTAAAAGAGTCAGGTGGCTGAATGGGAGAAACCAACAACGGCTCCCATCCAAGTCATCAATTCAGGGTCACGCTTTCGAAAACGCAGTCTCAGATTCATTTGCTGCATTTATATCCCAATATTTCCATTTCTACGACTATAAAAACTATAAAACAAATGTAAAATTATAGAGGGTTGGATGCCGTTAACGAAAATCTATGTAATCTAGTACTGGATAGGATCCTATACTTGTATATGTCTTGGCTTCAACTCCACCAGAATTCCTCTGTACGAGGTGCGAATAAAAAGTTCCGGAACTGTTTCATTTAAAAAAAATTTACACAGTGTCCCCTTCAAAATAGTCCCCTTGCGAAGCCATACAATGAGTCCAGCATTCCTGCATTTCAGGAATGTGTCCTGGAAGTCTTTTGTTGAAACGGGTCAAGCACCTTCTGCGATTCGCACTGGATTTGCTCAATGGTATCAAAACGGCGACCTTTCAACTGGAGCTTCATTTATGGAATGAGGACAAAGTCTGCAGGAGCCAAATTTGGCGATTAGATTGGGTGTGGAAGAGAAATAATATTGTTCTTAGCAAGAAACTCCCGTGTAAGAAGAGTTCGTTGAGAAGGTGCATTGTCATGGTGGCGCATCCAGTTTTTTCACGCCACAATCGTCCCTCAGATTGTTCGTTGCTCGAATTTGCTCGTTCTCAAATTTAATATCCATGATAAAATCGCAGACGACCTCACACGCGTGATCACAATAGAGTATTATTTTCTCAGTCTCCAATGCACATGAAACAAAATCAAAACCTTTATGAATGTTAGGTTTATAATTTACTATATTTGTTGATTTGTGCTGCCATTTGTGCATATTGTGTTCGAGTGCATATTAGTGAGTTTTACGCCCGAAGAGGTAGTTTGACTGGGTCCCGCAAGTATTTCTGAAATTAGAAAATAAAGAATGCGCGGAAATCAAATGAGTCTTGTTGCATACGACATAGTCATGCTAAAAAGAAAACCGTATATAGCCATCAATTCCACTGGCCAACAAAATTTAAGATTTTTCTTGTGACAAAATGAAAGTGGGTGATTTTTGGTAGTATTTTTTCTGCTGATTACGAATATAATTTTTAAATTTCTCTAGCACGCACAGCTTTCTTGTTTTAAATTGAAACATTTTTAAATCATTCAGTGTTTAGGGCCTGGTAAACTTCCTTGCGGCCCCAAAATATGGATACTTTAACAATGTAGCCGCTTCTCTTCACTCCCATTACTTTAACATAGAAGTCTCGAAGTGCATAACTTGGAAACGTGACGTGATAGAAAAAATCTAAAAGCAGATTCGGGTTCTACATACAAATTACTACTAAGAACATTATGCGTGGTCTTAGTCACAAAATGCGTGTTGACTAGTGTTATTAGTCAAATAATACCATTCTGTCGATATGATGCAGCATTCATAGCGCTGTCCACATGCACCATGAACAACACTCCCACACAATGAGAAAAGCACCGCCAGCGCCATAACGATCATCATCTCATCTTGCGATTGATTCATTGTATTCAGCGATGAAAAAAAATGGTTTAACCTAATGTAAACCTTTCGAAGTCGTCCTCTGCAGTACGCTAATGTTATTTCTCGACCTGTTGCCAGCCGATTGGCGTATACAGCCTTATCCAAGCCCTCTCTTTGAAACTCGCACAGGACTTGTCAGGCTCGATATTTTTTGGGAGTAGCACCATTTTTTAATGTACACAAGCAACAGTTGTACTAAAAAAGCTCAACATATTGGCACTGGATCCCTTCGTTTGGCACCAACTCAAACACTACTTTGTTTTTCCATCTTGTTCATAATATGCGCAATGTTCTAGGAGTTAACATGTATGCATTCACATTTTCATCCATCGGCGCTTTTCATTTCGTGGGATGACCTAATAAAGCCATCTAAAGTATAAAAGTTCACTTTTATTCGGATTGAACATGAAATCGATTTAATATTTGACTGCCACTGTTAGAGACGACGAAAGATTTATAAATATAGGAGATATTAAGGAAGAAAAAATGATACTGAATGCTACCGCGTCATCAACTTTGTAAGCATTCTTCTAACTGCAAGACCATGATGTAGAAACATGTCGGCGGACGATAGTAATGAAAGTTACAATAAGTGAAAAATTCTAATTTTTTTCAAATCAGTCAGGATGCTTTTATTGATCCTGAAATTTATTTATTTGTAATTTTGCAAGCAACAGACTATGACAGCCCAATAACAGGTTACAATAATAAAAATAATACAATATAAAAAAGAATAAATACTATATAAAATGAATAAATATAACATTTTTTATTTATTCATTTATTTATTAGTTCATAACCAACAGGCTAGTATTAGCCCAATAACAGCTTACAAATAAAATATATATCATAATATTACATAAAAATGCAGGAAAAAAATATAATGTATAAAAAATGTCAAAACTAAGTACCAAAGAGTAATTAAAAATCCATTGATATTAAAATAAAAACAGAAAAACATCATAATAAAAGCCTAATATTTTCATTCACAGTTTCTTTATATTATTAAATATAAACAAGGAAAATGCTCATAAGATAAATATAATATTTCAAAATCATTTCTAACAGTGATTATAATTTTAAAAAATTTAAATCAATAAAAATTGTAAATTATACTGTAATAAAAGGAACAAATGTAAAGCTATTAATCAGTAAATCAGGGTAAATAATCATAAGTGTTATATTTTAACAATAGTTTACTTATATTGATTATAATTCATAAAATTTAGATTGATATATCAGGGAGATTGCTTATAATGTTTTTCTTTGGAAAAAGTTAAAAAATATGTCGCTGTTCCTAGAATTTAACTTAGGTACACGTAGATTAACAGAATTTAGAAATTTTGAAGAATAAATTATATAACGGTATAATTTAAAAAGGTAACAGAAATCAAGTATAATTCGTCTGTTTATTAATTTGTCACATTTAAAAACATTTCGGAGATAAGTATTTGACACATATCTATTATTATTACGAGGGGCGTTTGATAAATAAGGTCTCCATGGCTGTAACTTTTGTATTTGTTAACCAATTTTCAAAATTCTTTTTGTATCTTATACTTACATTTGTCCTCTATGTAATGCACTATTCACTTTTCGACATAGTCCCTATCCCTTTCCACGCATTGCGCCAACGCGTGACTAGTTGGGTGAGCCCGTCGGAGAGGAATTCCGGAGTTGTTGTCGACACCAGGATTGAATGGCAGCTTTGGAAACTCTTCTGGAGTACGATAACGTCCGCCCGCACACGAGTCACCACACGCCACAGGCGTTGCAGCGCCTACAGTTCAAAGATGAAAAATTGCAGTTCAAAAATGAAAGACTTTGCACATTGCGACTTTCACCACTTCCCAAAGAAGAAAGAGCCCCTTAAGGGACATGAGTTGGTTCTGACGGCGAGGTAAACGCTGCCATTCAATCCTGGTGTCGACAACAACTCCGGAATTCCTCTCCGAAGGGTTCACCCAACTAGTCACGCGTTGGCGCAATGCTTGGAAAGGAATGGGGACTATGTCGAAAAGTGAATAGTGCATTACATAGAGGACAAATGTGAGTATAAGATACAAAAAGATTTTTGAAAATCGGTTAACAAATAAAAAAAGGTACAGCCATGGAGACCTGCATTGTCAGCAATAAGACCACCAGTAAACAAGTGCTAATTGCTCAGCAGATTTTATCCAAGGCGAGGCAGCGCTTCGAAATTTCCTTGGTCTGGGTGAAAACCCACATAGGAATACCTGGCAATGAGGCAGCAGATAGAGCAGCAAAGAATGCTGCCCTGGCCTTTCCCGCTCGTCTCAACTCAGAGGTCCAGCCCTCTTTCCAGAGCTACAAGAATACTCTACGCTCAAATGTTATCACGACTTGGCAGGAGCAACGGTCCTCGAGTGTCAAAGGTAGGCCTGTTTATAATTATATTCCTAAGGTCTCAACGATCATGCTAAATCTGTCTTCGTATGCGGTCCAGTTCATTACAGGTCATGGATCATTTTTACAATACCTGCAGAGGTTTAATCTGAGGGAAGATGACCCCTTGTGTCCTTGCGGCAAGGGGTCACATAACCCGGACCATTGTAAAAGCACGGGAGGAGCTACATGCATCACTCAATAGAAAGGGTTACTCCATTCCGTACCAGAAGCAAACCTTGATGATTGCCAACCTGTTAACAGACCTAATGCAGTTTGCGAAGTCTGCAATCCTTGCTCACTCTTTCTGAAAGGGGGCTATTCCTCTAGTATTACTTTCTTATTGGAATCACTCAGCATTGTAATAATTACCAATATTTAGGAAGTAATGCTTTATTAAAATATACATTTGTATAAGTGTGTATATTCATGTTTGCGTGTGTGTGTGTGTGTGTGAGTGGGTGTGGGTGAATATTTGTATGTATGTTTTTATGTATTAAAAAAAAAAAAGGAAAGGGAGAGAACAAGGCGACTTGTTTTTTATTGCATCGTCAGATAACTTTCTGTGAGATTCAACATTGCTTGGACAGAATAGTTTTTTGTGTGATTGAATTTTC
This sequence comes from Rhysida immarginata, assembly GCA_023313115.1. Taxonomy (NCBI): domain Eukaryota; kingdom Metazoa; phylum Arthropoda; class Chilopoda; order Scolopendromorpha; family Scolopendridae; genus Rhysida; species Rhysida immarginata. The sequence continues at coordinate 1,996,266 of JAHWFO010014826.1, forward strand.
ACCGTCGTTGTTACGCAAGGTTCTCTATAAAGGTTTATCCTTCCCTTCATGTGTCTGCCTTATGGTCCCCTGGACTAGGAGGGCAGGGGTATCCCCCCAAACAATCAAAGCCATGGAGGCCTTATTTATCAATCGCCCCTCGTAAAAACAGAAATTCAGGATAATGCCGCTTTCTCAGGACATAACAGGAACCCGATTCAAAAGGCGTCAGTCTTATGTTCCGTGCAATAGATTTTAGATTTGTATTTTATCTGATGAACCCCACAAGTGGAGCGTATTTAATTCCCGATTCTCTGATTTTTTTTAATTTTTTTAATGAGTTGTGTTAATGCTAAAATATTAACCTTTGGTGCAGGATTATAGCAATTGGTTTCCGAGTTTCCAAGTTGCGAGTGTCCATTGCGGCGTGCTTGTTAAGTTCATTCAGCCAAATAAAGATTAACCCCGAACTAATTAATGGGAGTCGAATTTCTCTTTCCCAATTACGTTTCGTTATTAACTTTTAGTTTCCTTCTTTTTGCAATAGTTAAGTTTAAAAAATACTTTGAAACAATTTATTGGATTATTTAAATATAATATAATTGCATTATTAATGTATACATGGGCACTATTTAACAAAAATTATACACATAAAAAGTTTCAGTCCATTTAATTAGCCATTTCCTTTAAAGTCGAATCTATGCCATAGCCAATGACTGCCCATGACTAAATCGCTCCATCAGCATTGCTGATAGAAATCTTCCAGAGACGATTATATCAAGTAATGTCGGTTTATCACATTTGATTTTAGACCAGCAATGATGAAAAACAAAATACTTTTATATTCATCAAAACAGGACCTATTAGTAAAAATAGCTTTCTCTTACAAGCTTTTCAATTCCTGATTTGAAGTTTTGCCTTCCGTGATGAGATGAATTCATCAGGCAGTTTCAACAGGCTTTTATTTAGAAAACATTTTTTGCGAAGAAAGTTATCTAAGCCCAGAAAAAATTTGATAGTCTGTTGGGGAAAGGTCTGGTGAATATAGCGGATGTGGTAAAGTTCCATATCTCGAGTCTCCAATTTTTGTTTGGTTAATTTTCATGTACAAGAGCGAGCGTTATTTGCAAAGTTTGTGGTGAAAAATAATCAAGTTGCTGGCAGTACGCTTGACTGTAATGGTTTGGTCAGGGTTAAATAAATTCGTGGTGGATCAAACCAACCATTGACCATCAGATTTTAGCATAACCTTCTTGGGATGGAGGTCACGTTTGGCTTTTTTGTTTGGAGGAGCATCACTGTCCTGAAGGTTAGGAATTGCGGTATAAGATCCACTTCTTGGATCTGAATGAGTCAGTCTTATTCCGCAAAATGAGAGAGGCGTGAAGCATATTGTTTGACAGTTCTCAATTATTGAGCTACTGCGCTGTTCCCTTTCTGTTTTCATAAAAACTCTTTTCATCAACCGTAAGGATTCGAAGCAGGAAGCATATTGTATGCATGCTTTTTCCAGATGCCGATTTGCTGTTGCTCAGCGAATTCGTGTGGAGCCCAGATATTTAGTTTTTAGCCTTGGCCATAGTCTGAAAACTATCGCTGGTCATGCAAGAAAGTTGAGCTCACGTATTGCGAGGACTGGTTTTTCTTCGACGTTTTTCCTTGGTTTTATTATCAAGGATTAATTATCGGGAATATAGGGTTGTATATTGTGCCCAATGGCCCTTTTGATTGTTTGAATGTTTCAAGCATTGTTTATGCTCCTTAGTTTTAAGTTGTTTTACTAATCCCTTTGATTTGCTTCAATAAAATATTGTGTTGTACCCCCGGAGTTCAATTTTTCGGTCTGTACGATGTAGCGTCAATGTCCTTAAACATGGTTCTTACACATTTGCGTCGCTTCACTTTTTTGGGGGGCGAAGATTTTGGTTTTTGCTCTGGATCTGCAGGGTGTTGTTAAATTTCATGACCAAAATAATAGGGGTGATGGAATATGCAATTCTAAGAAAAAAAGTTCATATGAACATGGGCCCGAATTTGAACGATAACTGAGATATGAACAGAAATAAAAATGCCGCCACCAAGATCAACAACAACTCACTTTCTACAACACCTAGGATAATGACGTTAGAAGAAATAATAGGGTACATAAAACTGTGTATACCGTTAAAATTTGAACGAATTCTAACGAGTAGTTTCCGAGTTACGCACTCAACATCGTAACACGTGCTCACATGTGAGTACTAACTACCACGTGTTACGATGTTGACTACGTAACTCGGAAACTACTCGTTGGAATTAGATCAAATTTTAACGGTATACATAATTTTATGTACCCTATTATTCTCCCAAATTTCATCATCCTAGATTTGTAGAAAATGAGTTATTAACTTGTTGATCTTAGTAGTGTCATTTTCATTTCTGTTCATATCTCAGTTATCGTTCAAATTCGGACCCATGTTCGTATGAACTTTTTTTGCTTAGAATCTCATATTCCATCACCCCTATCATTTTGGTCATGAAATTTAATAACATCCTGTATGATTTATGTTCTTTCTGTTTCCTTGTCATTTTCAAAGCATTTTAAAAACCTTAAATCGTTGATCTTGCAATGATAATGACATTTGTTCTTTTGAGAAGTCAGGAAAGAAGGCAAGCAAACGTGAACTTGAGCTTTCTAAAAAATTCATAGCAATAACTTTAAATTAGTAAAATTTTATATAGTGAATCCTCGACTTACGACGTTTCGACTTACGACACACTTTCCGACACACAGTATTATTTTCTGAGAATAATTAAGATTATTTTTTATATCAAGGAATAACGTTAATTGCAATACCGTTGGCAACAATAATCTTAAAGTCCCATTTTTTCAGACTGAATTCAGACGTTTTTAAAAAATGTTTCTTAAAATTTTTTTATTCAGTTAAACTAAAGTTATAACTGTGAAGTTTCATAAATATTCGAGTCTTTTAATTCAGTCCAGATGAAGTTGGTTTCATTCGACTGTTCTTACCGTTTTTAAAATTAGTGCCAGCGCTTTAGTTTAGGCCTAATAGGTTTTAAAATATTTGCAATTGAATTCCCAAATAGTTCGTTCCGAACATTAAAAATAGTTTTATTTAACGAAAGTTTTGGTTAACCTTTAATAGATAACTGGTTATCCCCTGACGCTTTATGTCTCAGTTTAATATTCCTAAGAATTAAGAACGGATATATATTAAGAGAAGGACGAGACACAAGAACCCTGGAATACAATAAATATTAATTAAAAATACAAATTAGATAAAAAATAAGTTATAATAAATAAAAATAATTAATCTAAATCAAAATAAAAATCAAAATAAAAAGCTGACGTTTCGGATAGAGCCTATCCTTTATCAAAGCAAGAAGATAATTATCAAAGCAAATAGAATATTAGAGAATTATCCTGAAGTTATGATATTCTATTTGCTTTTAGAGAATTATCCTCTTGCTTTGATAAAGGATAGGCTCTATCCGAAACGTCAGCTTTTTATTTTGATTTTTATTTTGATTTAGATTAATTATTTTTATTTATTATACCTTATTTTTTATCTAATTTGTATTTTTAATTAATATTCATTATTTAAGAATTAAGAAGGAAAGCTATTTTGATTTTATATATTTCAAAATAACTCATTTCTATTTCTTTTTTTTTAAGCTCTGATTATTCTATTTGTTTGTGCATAATGATTTTTATATTAGTTGCTCTGACGATTTTTTATTTATTTATTTTTAATTAAATAGATGGAGATTGATAATAAGATGGTTTGTTTTCCGTCAAGTTTTGACGGGACCCATATAGTAACTTTTTAAAATCATCTTTAACGTTAAGAGCTCATTTTTATACGTTTTCTTATGCTAAATCCGTAATACGTTTTTCTATCACCAGAGATTTCTTGTTTCTATCACCAGAGATTTCTAACGCCGTCCTGAAATGACCATAGCAGTTGAAAAGGACGTTAATACCAAACAAACCAAACCAAACCAAACCAATGAAACACTTTAAATTATTCAGAGTTTCGGGCCTAATAAATTTCCTTGTGGCCCAAAAATATGGATGCTCTAACATTGAGCCTCTTCTCTTCACACCCTTTACTTTAACATTGAAGTCTCTATGTGCATAACTTGAAACGTAGCGTGAGAGAAAAAAAATCTAAAAGCAGATTCGGATTCAGCACACTAGAAACCACAAGAAAAAAGCAAATTCATTCAAGATAATTCTTCATTGCTGGCTTGTGTAATGATTGTGCAGATTTTTGAAACCTTAAAACAAGATAAAAATTTGGTTTTTACAAAATCAATTTTTTATCTTCTTTATTAAATAAATTTTATTTATATAATGACAAGATCTTGTAATGATGCAATGTTCCATACCCTTTTATGATAACTCAGAAATAAGGAAAACAGTTTTATGTTTAATGCTCTACTTCAAGGAAGCTTTATTTTTTTTCTTTCACTTGTCTGATTTTGTATTACATGGTGTAATTTACACCTACTAAATTTCACTCTAGTATTTTTCGTTTCTCACGCAAAACCGTTTAGGATAACGTTAAAAATAATAGGTCCCGTGGCAAATCTTTAGTGTAATTTGTATTCAAAGTCCCTAATGAACTTTTCTCATAAAACAGGATTGCACTTCCATTAGGAGATCGCAATCTTCAGCTCAAAGTATTCTCAAAGATCTTCGTTTTCCCTTACTTCTACATTTACAAGTAACTCGGTTAATGTGACTTGAACCGAATTATTACTTCCACCAACACGCCCTCGTCCGGAAAATTTTCAAACGATTTAATGTTACTTAAAAATTATTTCTCTTCCTGCTAATCACTTGAACTACCCTTGCGCCGAGATTTACTTAAACATTTCAGCCTAACCTCTAACCTTTCTCTTAAAGCTGCAGCTGTCAACGAACAAATCCCAATACGCAGCTCGATTAGGTCAATTCGGCCATGTTTTCCTCTTATGCCAAGATCCCGTTGTTCGTGTACGCCGTGAGTTATCGAATAGCGACCCGCATCAGGGATTAAATCAGCTCTGAACTTTGATCCATTTGACACTGCAAACGCGCAGATGTGGAATTTGCAACCTTTAAAATTGTTTTCGACTAGTAGCTCTCTAGACTGTAATAGAATTAACTGTTAACGATTACTTTTCCAATTTTGCTACCACTGGAAGAGATTCAAGTTAGCTTGAATAGTTTATTTTACAAGTGCTATCGCTTCGTAGCTATAAAACTACAGATAATAAATCGAAAGCTTACACCATCACATTTAATACCTTAACAGAGTTTTCCAATTAGCTAAAAGCTGAAAACCTCCCAAAACAAAGTTCCCATATTTTGTTGAAAAGTAAGCAATGGATACCATACTTTTTGAAAGCTTTGTTACCTGTATTGTTGAGAGGTAAGTAGCAACTAAAATTGGCGTTATCCATTTCCGAAACGTTAATTAAAAATGCTAGTAATATTAAATAAATACACTAAATTTTTGGGACACCCTGCTATTAAAAGAAACTCATTAGCTTAGAAAGACATGTCGACTATGTAGTACGTAATAAGACAGAGCCAAACGTATGAGGGGTGTTCAATAGGTAACAGGCCGAACGCAATGGGGACTAAACAAATAAACTTATTTAAAAAATATTTCAAAAATAGAAAGTCTTGAGTTGTTGTTTGAACCAATTCCGAACCGCCTCTTGCACTTACCCGTCCGTATGTAACCTGCATCCACTAGTGCGGATTGACTTTGATTTTTTGGAATACTGTGTGTTTCCATTGCAGATTTTGCGGTTGGATTCAGGCTCATAATGGTGGCACCAGCTCTCTTGTCTATCGTGACAATTTTTGACAAGAAATCCTCATATCCTGATAGCGCTCCAAAAATGATGGTGTGAACAGTTCCGACACATCAACTTCTGCAGCGAAATTGGACTGTGTGTTCCCTTGCGTAACTTCCCAGGCACGACACACACACACCCTCTAGCGGCATATGTACGTATACAACATCTTCACCATATATTTACGTGTGTCCTTCATAAAATTCGCTAAGATCCTGAATACCAAACTTATTGAGTATGCCTCATACAACAGAGAAATAGTACTGGAAATGATTTAGAGCTAGACAGTGTAGATTTTAAGACCCTTCAGATTTTAAGTTGACAATTTAGCTTACCTATCTGATATTTCTAAAAATAATTCGGTAAATTTGCTTATTGTGAAGAGATCCTACCATAATTCCAAATTTAGAGATGATGTTTTTCGCTAGGCAAACGACTGAATGGTTTCTTAAAAAACATACATGGTTTCAATACCTACAGAAATTCATTATGGATTTTAAAGATCGTTGACAATAAGCCATGGGGTCGGTTTTGTATAATACAGGGCTCGTTACTGGTACTAGGTTAAATGAAATAAAAAAACAAGTGCATAAACAAATAAATATATGACAGCACAAAGTCAATGATGAAAGAAACATCTGAGGTGTGGCGCAGCATAAAGCCTCATTGACCATTCTTGAGAAATTCTTTAACGTATTATGTGAACAGAGAGGCATTCGGAAACAGAGAAGTAATGAAATGAGCTATTTTTAATTACATGAATTGAATGGTTAATAAATACAGTCAATGATGTTGAATGAATAACTCGGAAACTTCGTGTTGGAATTCGATCAAGTTTTAACGGTATACACAGTTTTATGTACCCTGTTATTCCTACAAATTTCATTAATCTAGGCTTTACAGAACCTGATTATTAACTTATTGATCTTGGTGGCGGCATTTTTATTTCTGTATGAGTTATCGTTCAAATTCGGACCCATGTTCATATGAACTTTTTTGCTTAGAATCACCCCCTACTACCTCCCCTAGAAGTTTGTACAATGAATTCTGAATATCACCCTGAATATTTTAATCACCCTGTATATTAAAACTTTAATTGCTCATTATTAAAACTAGCAGGGAAAAGCAAAGTGTGAGGAGCCCCTTGGCCATGTGACTGCGGAGAGACCCTCCTCTTTACCTGCTGTATTTGCGTTACTGCTAATTTCTAATGGCTTCGTAGTAGCATTTACGATGTCCGTTCTAAGATGTCCCTGGTGCCGAGAAGATGTGCTCCAAAACACTCGGCTGTGGACAATGATGGACTCTGGAAGCTTATCGGCGGAACCTTGTTGCTGTGCTAAGCAGCCAGTCTCGCAGCCTGGAACTGAAACAAGTGTTTGGCGACGATGTGTGGCGGAGGAATTTTTAGAATGGTTACGGAAGCACAAACGAAATTCCTTCAACGGTTTTATTTGATGTCTCAATAAGCATCCTGGTTGTTTTCAGTCGGTTTCAGTTAGCTGCTAAATGCGTACCTCTGGCAGTATTGGGCGGGTTGCTGCCTTCCAAGCATTCGAACCGACCGTCGTTGCCTCGTTTTCCTCCACCTTTTCCTCCTCCTCTCTTCAAGCACCTCGTTTTTCTGTCCTTCTTGTCATCGAACTTTTTCTCGAATTCTCTAGAAAACGCCAACGCAATGCCTTTAATCTGCCACTTTTTGTCTCTTCTCATTAGCTGCCTCTTCCTCTAGCTCACCAATGAGAACCCGGCTAAGTACAAATCTCAGCGGGGGAGGGCGACTGAGAAGAGACCGCATGATCTTTTTTTTTTGTTTTTGTTTTACTGCTGATTGCTACGGCAATATTGTTCAAAGTCTCAAAGTTCCAAGCTTATTAATCAAAGCTTATTACTCAAAGCTTATTGTTCAAAGTTCTGATCTACACTGTCTAATACCATTAAGATGATGCACCCGCGACTGAGTTAGTTACCTCCAAATAAATGATCAATAGTACTCAATTTCGTTTCATCAATTCTGAAAATCACCACGACGTTTTTATCCTGTTAGATTAACATAGAGAGTAAGCCAAGAGCACGATTCACTGACTTAAAACTTTCAGCTCAACAGCATATCGCTACAAATCAATTTGCACACCGGATGCGATCGAATCCACTAATCAGTCTTTCGGTTGGTCGTAGGATGTTCCAACAAGCAATGGCACACGATGTCATCTAGATGATGAAAATGATGCCTTTACCTTGATATGATAGGAGAGCTTGCAGCCTGAAGCGTAGTCAGGATGCTTTGAGAAAAGCACACCGCCTCCAACGTTGCCTTGATGAGTTGCATGAATGGTTGGCCTGGCCTTGACATAACCGTCCACTGCGAGTCAGATCTTCGATGTAATAACAATGCATTGTGTGAATAGTGAATAATTGGTCTGGTCTTGACACCACCATTCACTGTGAACCAGTTCTCCAATATCGGCAGCCTACCCCTTGAGTTCTCCAAACTCATTAGCGAAAAGCAAACAGTTTCATAACTTCAGGTTCAGTGTTCTACTTCACGACAAAACTATAAAAAGTTCACATATACAAGACCATTGTGATTAATAAGGTTTTCTGAAGGATTCTTCAATATTTCCAGTGTTCTCAGAAAATTCAGTTTTTAGATTCTTTTTCATATGAACGTTTTATTTTTTGGCGGCATGTCCTGTTGTGAGGATGTCTGATAATGGCTTTTCAGTGTTTAGTTTTTGACATGTACGAAGTGACTCTTTTACCACTTCTTCTTCTGCTATACTTCAGATGACATGAATCGAACTGGATTTCATAAATGTCCCACTTATGCAACGGGTCTTTCTTATCCTTGGGGTCGAAGAGATCTTGCCCATTCCTTTCTCTTTCTTTCTCTCTCTCTCTCTCTCTCTCTCTCTCTCTCTTGCTTTTCTAAGCCAAATAGTATTTGCGTTCCATCATACAGTATGATGAAAAGATCTTGACCATACCTCCATAACTAGAAAATAGTACAAGCTGCTGTCTTCAATGTTGACTTGATAGAAATAGATGAGTAAAAAGGTATTCCTAATCAGTAACTTGAAAAATTCATGAATAATTTTAAATATTTTATTGTGAAATTAAAAAGACAGGGTGATCCAAAAGTGAGGAAAAACTTTAAAACTCAATAATTCGCACCTGAATGCAGATAAAAAGATTCTGTTTGCACAGAAACGATTGAAATGAAGCCGGATATATTTATTTTTCCAGGAAAAAAATTTAATGCTAGAATTGTTTGCTTTTTGACCAACAGATGGTGTTGTCAGGTTACAGACATCACTTTATGCACATTTTCAGACGGTATAAAAAGAGCAACATACTGAATGACGGACAGCACATTGCACATTTGTAAGCCGATAGTTAATCCGGCATCTTATCGTCTGAAAATTTGCATAAACTAATGTTTGTAACCTGACAACACCATCTGTTGGTCAAAAACCGAACAATTCTAGCATTAATTTTTTTCCTGGAAAAAAAAAATTCGACTTAATTTCAATCGTTTCTGTGCAAGCAGAATCTTTTTATCTGCATTCGTGTGCTAATTATTGAGTTTTAAAGTTTTTCCTGACTTTTGGATCACCCTGAATATAATATAGGGTGAAACATTTAAAACTGCACCACGGGAATCTAATTCTTATGCCGACTGAACTACAGTCCCTCCAATATATTTAAAAATAAATTTAAGAAACCGTCTGCGCTAATCTGCGTTGATAATCAAACATTTTGTTTGCAACAACTTTAGAAATTTTAAGAGAATGCCAAGTAATGTTTCAAAATGTGATTGAAAGATTAGAAACATCGAATATAAAACCCATCTTTTGGTCGAGCTGTCTAAATTCAACGGGATGTGAATGTCAATTGTGTCCTCCAGGCCTTTTGTCTGGTCACTTATCGTTAAAGCCAAAGTGTTTTCACTGCAATTACTATAATGTACAACAAGCCTTAAGAAACGAAAAAAATCATTAAATTATCTGGGCTGTGTCAACATGAGAACGTTTACTTAATGAAAAGGCCCATAGCTGTCGAGAAGCTATCCAAGTTCATAGGGGTTGCAATCAATATACCTTTTCACGCCTGCATAAACTCCAGAGATGTTGCACAAATAAGGTCCACGAAAACCTGGCAGTTCATGAGACATTAGAGGCTTGCAACCTACATCATCTAATAATATTTGATACTCTTCTTCGGTATGGTAATTAGTCTCTTTACTTAGAGGAAGGTTCCCTACATTTAACTTGTCTTCAGAAAATCGACATCCTTTAGGAATTCGTTTATTGCCAACTTTGCCGAAACAATGGCTCAATAAAGCAAGCATAACAAGAATATCTTGACAAAGGAAACATGTATACCTTTTATTATCATTTGGTAAAACTTAATATGGCAATTTAATCAAATTTTAATGAAACGCAAGTTTTTGTTTTCAAATTAGTCATTTTATAGTAGTAGCAATAACCGTTTTAATTCCTAATGAAGAGGTATTTTAAATGAGATTATCTATAGAATGATTACGCACAAGTTATTAAGCATATTACTGCCAACAAAACCAACCTGTCACGTTCAAAATAACGCACGCAGTGGAAAATAATTAATGTAAGCAGAGTAAACAAACAGACCTACAATTTAGTCAGTGAACCAACCACACTTGAATAAATTTAATAAAAATCCAACAAAATAACAAGAAATAACAAAAGATGCACAAATATAAAATCAAAGAGTTTCCGGACTGGCTTGTCTGAACTAATGAAATACAACTCTTAACACAAAAGATTTCATATTATCTCAATTAATTTCCAAAATGGGTTTTACTTTTAAAACAACACAATCAAAAATAATTCGTACCTTATAACATAGCTACCTCACTTTGAGAAATATGTTTAGGTGATGAAATGACAACACAATAACTTAATTACATAAATTATGCTAATTGGCTTTAATACAATCAAGACAAAATCATGCACTTGAATTATTAAGGAATTACTTCAAAAAAAAATCCATAATACGTGCTTAACTCAAAATTTTCCTGTTCCGGATTTTAAATATAATTTTGATAATTTTTACATTGATATAGAACGTGAATACGTCTTATAAAACAACAGCCATTAGCAGAAATACATTCAAAGTTCGTATTGAGAATTAAGAGTTCAGCAGTTCATATAATAACAAAAACAAACTATCAGCAATACTGAAATGCGTTATAACTAACTATTGCACTTATTTTGGCGAAATAATATTTCGTATCACTAATCCCGTTAAGAGGGTCTGGACAACTTTTAACTCTTTTCTAATTTACATACGTATAAAAGCACAACACAGCGTCTTTCAATTACATGAGGCTACACTCTTACAATTTAATTCTATTTAATTAGCAGGGTAAGTCTTAACAGTTATTGTAATGCCTCCTTGAACAATAGTTAATTAACTACTGCCTTGCCGCTTACAACATGGCGACTAGAAATGACGACTAAGCTTCTTGTTCTTACGGAACATTTAAAAGCGTACAGCGTAGCACTACCGCTGTAGAAACCATAAACAATACAGTACTCACGTAATTCTCCAATACTTCATTAATTGATAATGCGCAGGTAGCCGACCCCATCTTCGACGAAGGCGTTTAGTCCTCGCGGGAAGGCTCCTGTCCAACGCTCATGTCGTAAAACCAGCATTCGTGAGACTCTCGATATGGCGCACTGCTCCTTCCAGAATTTCAGCTCGATTCTCGTCAGACAATTTAGAGGAAGACCCACTGCAGGTTGATGCGGAATTTCCTTTCGTTCATTTAGTACCTTCTCTGTTAGGCGTACTCCTTTCTAGGCTTCCTGTCGCCGTGAACGAATGCATTTTCGTTCCTTGCTGCCTTGGCCGTCTCGGCATTCAACCTTTTCGAAGTCTCCTTCCTTCGGCTGAAACTATACGCAGCTCCTCTTCGTAAGCCCACTTCATTCCAATCTTTTCTCGGGTCTCCTCTCGATCGCCAACTCCTCGTCTTTTTCCTCCCCTGCTCACGTGTCCCGTCACCTTCCGCTCTCGTCGTTTCCAACGGCGCTCTTTTCTTTTTCCTATTTGAATATCCCGCCTTCTCCTTCTCCTCCTTCTCCGGTGGCGCCCTCTGTTGATACGAAGGCTTATTTTTGTTACAGCGAGGTTTGCTTCGCTGTAACACAACCCCATCATTGGTAGAAATAATTAAAATTTAACGAACTAATCAATTAAAAAGAGGGCTTCCTCGTTTAATTGCTTAGTTAGATTGCCGATTTAATTAGAGTCGTGAAAGGACCGATGGAGACGGGAGATTTATTGTGCGCGTGAGCGCGGAACACATACACTCGTACAATGGTAGCTCCATAGATTTTTAAGCTCAAACTATTTACTAACAAGGAAACCATCCGAACAAATATCTCACAGTTTCGTACAAAATTGAAATACCGGGTGGGCAAGAAATAACGTGAGGTGTTCAGAGCTCGCTAGCGGGAATTCTATTAGGCCATGCAGTACATTTTGGTGTATATACTTAGTGGAACATGCAGTTTCGATTTCTGCAAAAAAAAAAAAAAAGTACCAAAAGTCGCCATAGGGAGCGCTTATTTCAAGAAAACAATGAATACATTTGCATACGCGCGTTCCGTGTTGAGCAATCATGACAATAAAAGGCAAGGCTGAGGATTTCCCATCATTCACGAACGAATGGCCTGACCGGGCGTTATTAGTCAAGTTGTTTTATCAGAAGAGCGACAATGCAAGTGCTGCCCTTCGTGAATTCCGGCGATTGAAAACGTAACGAAGAGGACCGATGAGCATAACTAACTTACGGAAAATGATTGAACGATTTGAATCTACCAGAACTCTAGGAGTGCAACCAGGCCGGGGACGCAAACGAATCAGGCAGCAACACGTTGAAGAAGTTGCAACTGCTGTTGTGGAACAGGAGATGACTACTGTGCAGGGTACCAGCAGTGCACACGCAATAGCACACCAAACAGATATCCCATATTTGACGGTGAGGAAAATATTGCATAAGATATTGACATTTTATCCCTATAAACTCACACCTGTTCAACAATTGCTTCCTGGAGATGAACGTACCCGAACTGACTTTTCGTTGAGATTTTTAGCACGTATGGAAGTGGATGATGCATGGCCATGGCAAATTTTATGGAGTGATGAGGCACATTTTTATTTGAATGGTCATATCAATACCCACAACTGCCATATTTGGGCTGCATCAAATCCACAAGTGTGTCTGCCAACACCTATGCATTCACCGAAACTAACAGTATGGTGCGGCTTTACTGCTTCTTTCATCATCGGCCCGTACTTTTTTGAAGAAATCCGTCCCCGTGGACCGGTGACTTGTTCCGTCAATTCTTCCAGGTATGCCGATATGCTTGAGAATTTTGTGATACCACGATTGCAGGAAAAGGGTTGTCTGGATTCTACCATTTTTATGCAGGATGGTGCGCCACCGCACATCGGACGTCAGGTGCAGCAGATCTTGCGAGAACGTTTTTCAGACAACAGAATAATTAGTCGTGCATTTCCTAATGTATGGCCACCCAGGTCGCCTGATCTCAACCCTTGTTATTTTTGGTTATGGGGATATTTGAAAAGCCTTATGTATCAAGCACATGTTCCTGACCTCTCAACCTTAAAGGATCAAATAACGTTACATATCAGACTAATTAATGCAGATATGCTGCGAGCTGCCGTAGAAAATGTCGTGTACCGCATGCAGCTATCGGAACAGCACATTGGTGGTCATATTGAAACTCATTTGGAATTAGAAATAAAACATTGTTTATTGTTGTTACTAAAGTTGGTTTATACGGTATTTGTTCATTTGACAATTAGGTATTCATTGTTTTCCTGAAATAAGTGCCCCCTATGGCGACTTTTGGTGCTTTTTTTTTTTTTGCAGAAATCGAAACTGCATGTTCCACTAAGTATATACCCTAAAATGTACTGCATTTGGCCTAATAGAATTCCCGCTAGCGAGCTCTGAACACCTCACGTTATTTCTTGCCCACCCGGTATGTTACTCACCTAAAGCTGCTATTGAGGCTTGCATTATACTCTGTCCAACGAAAATTGGAGTGGGCGTGTCCAGTTAAACTTCCTATTTCAATTGTTAGACATTGTTGATTCTACTTTGGCAACAATGTCTAACAATTAATAGGAAGTTTAACTGGGCACGCCTACTCCGACTTTCGTTGGATAGAGTATAATAAGAAATCGCAACATTTTTCAAACAAAGAAGCATGTGGAATGGCTACATAAAATGGCAATGGCTACTACAGTAAAAGATGTGGCTTTCACGTAGTTGTCAGTCGCCAAAAATTGCAGTTGCAGCACTGTTATTAAGCACAAAATCTTAATTTTGCTGTACAGTTATTCGCCTCGAAATAATTTATAAGATACATGTAAGTTAAGCATTCATGAATATTTATTTTATTTAAAATTATAGAGCACCGCGATACATAGCCCCTTACCATCGCAACGTCTTCTTGGCCGCTGGCCCTATTAGATCACTCGACAGCCTTGCCATCATGCCACTCGCGATTACTTGTAGTTAGCATCGGAAAATTTACGAAGATTACCGAATTAATTAATAAATTAAAATAATAAATAAAGGAAATGGTAATTAATTGCTATATATATTTTTACTGGATTATCATAGCAATTATAACGATATCCAGGATAGCAATTAACTAATTTTAATAAACTATTTAAAAAAAAAGTTTGTTTAGAAACTTAAGAGTCCATTCAATTATCGTCTGCAATAACTTCGTTGGAAATAGTTCTGTTGCTTTCATATGGGGTAAGATCAAAAACCCTAACCAGTGAGAAGAATTAGCGAATGGTTGATCATAAATCCCGATTAGACAACTGTGACGTCTTTTTCACGCGGTCGAAAACTGCAGTTAGTACTCCTAAGCCTAACTATATACCCTGTCTCAAGTTTTGTTGAGAGTGACATCACGAGTGAAGCGGTTATAGATCGTCCGCATAAAAAATAGTTTGAATAAATTTCTAAATAAAATGTTCAAATTTTCTAAAGAAATAAGTGGACGTCTAGAGTGATACGGGTACTTAAGTGTTTATTATCGACGCGTTTCAATTTATACCATCTTCAACATGCATTAACAAAAGTAACAGATGTGAAATAATCGACTATCGAACAGTGAAGTGTACATTTGTTCAGGTGGGACGTAAGCAGTGCTTACACGATTCTCGCCCTTCCGGAATAAATTCCACATGAAGTACATTGAAATAGGCAAGAAGCCTGACTAACCCCAAGAGTTCTTCCACATTATGAAAAAACAAAATAATAAGATTGACGATTGTCAGAAGGGTGGGAGAGGGGAAGGGGGAGGGGGTGGTATTACATCTTCCAATAATCCGGGAAGGAAACGTTGCCAATGTCTTCGAAGTTGGCTTCAAGAATATGCCTCGGTTTTCTGTACTTTGTATGCCACTCCATTTCCATCCGCTTATTCAGAATTCCAGCCACCAGATCATTGTCATGGCTCTTCATCGTCTGCACCATGTTCATCAGGAGATCTTGGACACACTTTCGAAAATATGAGTCATGTTCAGATCCGAGTGGATGTAATAATTTTTTACGGTCCTTCTTCCAAGCTGGGCAATGGTCCTCAGGGTAACATTCTGGGAACGACTGGAATTCACTCCATCTCCTTCTACATATAGTAGTCCACGCAAGCATACCATAGAGGAGAATGGTTCGAATCACTGTCTTGTACAGTAGTATTTTATTGTCGATGCAAAGGACGTTGTTTCTACCCAGGAGAGCTATAAGACTGTATTTAGCCCTCTTTGCTTTGTTCAGAGCAAAAGTTACCTGACGATTCCAGGAGAGTCTTGAGTCGATCATAACGCCAAGATATTTGTAGTTCTCTACCCAGTCCAGTTTCTTATTGAATAGAATAAGAGAATCTTGCTACGCTTGAACTTTACAACGTTAAGGTTCAGCTTCCAGCAGTTAAACCAGTCTTCGAACATCTTCAAAGCGTACATTAAACGAGTGATAACATGAGCCGGCTTGTGTGCCCATGTCATAATGGCAGTATCATCAGCATAGAAATATAGATTACAATTTTCGGTTTTCGGAAAATCGTGCACAAAATAATTAAAGAGAACGGGCCCAAGGACAGAACCCTGTGGGACATCGGCCTTTACCTTGCGGGGCGTGGAGAAGTTTTCGCCAACTTTGGCTTGATAGAACCTATCGCTGAGAAAGGATCTCACCATCATAATCAAATCAGAAGGGAACCCGTCTCTAATCATCTTGTAGATTAGCCCCTCGTGCCACATATGATCGGAAGCTTTACTGATATCAAGAAAAACCACGTCACAGTACCTGGAAAGGTTTAGTGGGGTGCTCAGATCTTCAACGAGCCTCCATGTCTGCATCTGATACGAGTGGGCGGCTCGAAAACCAAACTGCTCTTTCCGCATTGGTGAGACATTAGTCTTTGAACCTGGTGAGGATCGTTTTCTCCAAGACTATAGACATCGACGGGAGTAGGCTGATAGGTCGGTAGCTCGCGGGAATTACAGAATTTTGCCTCTGCTTGGGGATACTTAACAGATAGACTGCTTCTAAGCAGTCGGGAAATAGAAAAACTTCCAACAGTCGCTTATGATATTCGAGATGTCGCTAATGATGTTCTTTGGGAGATTCTTTAAGGCGATATCTTCCTGGGGCCTTCCTCTTTTTCAGATTTCTTATGATGGTAGCGGTTTCTCCGGCCTCGATGATGATCTTAGTTGTAGGCTATGGAACTTCATAAAAGTTGGCAAGACCATCTTCCACAGTCTAGGACATGAGCTGACTCTCGGGATTATTGTTATCAGGGGTAACAAACTGCATCTCTAGGGAATCTGCATTTATTTGAGCTTCGTCCTGATTAGTTTGGACGTAATTACCTTGACGGGCGCGACGTGGAGGAAGCGTATCATTCTTCTTCTTCTGAAGAGCTCTAACCATGGTCCAAATGGAATTGTCGCGAGTTGACAAGCTTTGGAGCTTGTCATTCCATCTAGCGTCGCGAAGCTCTTTTACTTCTTCTTGATCTCTTCGCACTAACCTGTTGTATTTGGTTTTTACCCAAGGTAAACAATAGCGCTGCCAAAGCTACGGGTCTTGTTTCTCTCTGCAATCAAGCGTTGGATTCCTGGAGTGAGCATAATTCGATGAACGGGCTTGTTTACCAATGGTTAGGCACTAGCTTCAGAGGCACTGTTTATTCGCCTGGTGATGTCTTTAACACGTCGATCGATATCATCCATACTGTTTGCTCCTTGGAGATGGCAGTCATGGTCCATGAGGATTTCTTTGAAGAGCTTCCAGTCTTGCTGATGCTTGACTTCTCTGAAATTGATGTCGACATTGTCGAAGTTCAGCGCCACAGGCTTGTGATCAGAAGAAAGATCATCCATCGTGAAGAAGTTGTATGGCTTGAAGAAACCCTTTGTTAATGAAATGTCAAGAACATCACTAGTAGAGGAATGATCACAGATGACAATCGACAATCGAACAATGAAGTGTACATTTTTTCAGATGGACGAAAGCAGCGCTTTCACAAAGTTCATCGAATCAGAATAAATTCCAAACGAAATACACTGAGGTAGTCAAAAAGCCTAACCAACCCAAGCGGTCTTCCATATTATACAAAAAAGAAAATAAGATTGACGATTGTCAGAAACAAAATACAATACAAACGAAATAAAAAGAAAAAAAAACAAGGGGAAAGAAGATTATCACATCTTCCAGTAGTCCGGGAAAGAAACGTTGCTGATGTCTACAAAGTTGATGTCAAGAATGTGCCTCGGTTTTCGATACTTCATATGCCATTTCATATCCATTGAGTTCTTCAGTATTCCAGTCACTAGGTCATTGTCGTGAATCTTCATCTTCTGCACCATAATCAAAAGGAGATCCTGTATAATCTTTCCGATGTGGACCATGTCTAAATCCGAGTGGATGGATTGGTTTTTCACAGTCCTTCTGTGAAGCTGAGCAATGGTCCTCAGGGTAACATCCTGGAATGACTGTAGCTCACTCCGTCTGCTTCTACAGATAGTCGCCCACGCAGGCATGCCATAGAGGAGTATGGTCCGAATAATCGACTTGTACAGAAGTAACTTATTGTCGATGCTGAGGGTGCTGTTGCGGCCCAGGAGAGCTATGAGACTGTACTTAGCCCTCTTCACTTTGTTCAGAGCGTAGGTCACGTGACGATTCCAAGAGAGTCTTGAGTCGATAATAACGCCAAGGTATTTGTAGTTGTCTACCCAGTCCAGTTTCTTATTGAATAGAACAAGAGAATCTGGGGGACGCTTGAACTTTCTGTACATAGCCTTGCACTTTCCGACATTTAGGTTTTCAGCTTCCAGCAGTTAAACCAGTCTTCGAACATCTTCAAGGCGTGCTGCAGACGAGTGGTAACGTGAGCCGGGCTTGTGTGTCCATGTCATGATAGCAGTATCGTCAGCATAGCAATATAGATTGCAATTTTTAGGGTTCGGGAAATCATGCACAAAATAATTAAATAGCACGGGCCCGAGGACAGAACCTTGAGGGACACCGGCCTTTACAACACGGGGCGTGGATAGATTTTCACCAACTTTAGCTAGGTATGACCTGTCAGTGAGAAAGGATTTCACCATCAAAATCAAATCAGGAGGAAATCCGTCTCTAATCATCTTGTAGACAAGGTCCCCATGCCACACTTGGTCAAAGGCTTTACTGAGATCGAGGAATACCACTCCGCAGAACCTGGAAAGGTTCAAGGGGGTGCTCAGGTCTTCTACGAGCCTCCATATCTGCATCTGACAAGAGTGGGAGGCACGAAAGCCAAACTGATCTTTCCGAAGTAGATCATTGGCGAGACAGTGGTCTTAGAATCTGACGAGGATCGTTTTCTCCAAAACTTTAGACATTGAGGGGAGCAGACTAATAGATCGGTAGCTCGAGGGAATTGCTGGATTTTGTCCCTGCTTGGGGATACTCAAAACAATAAATTGTTTCCAAGATGCAGGGAAGTAGGAAAATTTCCAGCAGTCGCCAATGATATTGGTGAGAAAGTCAATAAAGTTCTTTGGGAGATTCATAAGGGCGTTATTGCTCACCTTGTCTCTTCCTGGAGCCTTCTTCTTGTTCAGTTTACTTATGATGGTGGCGATCTCTCCGGCCTCGATGTTGTTCTTCGTTAAATGCTGCGGGATGTCATCAAAGTTGACAAGACCATCTTCCACACGCTATGATCACAGATGTGAAATACAATGTCATCAGTACATATACGACCACCAATCAGGGAAGAGCGCCGCAATTCTGCAATTAGAGGAACGTTGTTGTGGCCGAAGGGCGGACCTAATAGAGATCTCTACTTCCGGTCTGTCTTGTCAGCAAAATCGATTATGAAATCGATGATAGTGTCTCTAACGAAAGATATCTGGTTGTTTAGCAATTTATCTTTGTTGAGTCGTAATTGTTTCCTTACTTCGATTCTTCTTGTTTGTCAATTCTTTCGGCGCTTTTCCAATCCATACAGCTGCTGTCATATGGGAGCATCCTGTGTCTTTCAGAGACCAGATGTTCTCCATAGGCTGACTTCTTATCCTTGTATAACCAGGATCTTCTATTTTCCTTGTATCTAACGAAGAATGAGCGTTTCGTGGAATCAATATAATAAGCTCCGCAGTCCGGGCATTCAAGCTTGTACACTCCACATAGTTTATATACGTTCTCTTCTTTGGTCTTCTTCTTGGAATTAAGAGAGAATCTACTGTTGTTTGTGGTTCTGTAGGCCACTCCTAGGCCATGTTCCTGAAAAATGTTGGTGATCTTCCTGATGTTGGGTTGCTGCAAGTAAAGGTGGCAAAATCCATGTTGGTTCTGGTGTCTTTACTTCATCGTTGCTTTAGGCTCTTCTTGACACTTTTGAGGATGGAACTGGTTATGTGTTTGGGGAATCCGTTGAGTCTCGCTAGTTCAAAAGTAGTGGCAATTCTTTCTTCTTAACCTTCTTGGTTATAGGGAATGTTACAAGGGAATGAAGTACATAGAAAAAATCCACCACGGCGAATATCATTCCCTTCCACTCGAATCACCCGATGCAACATAGAACAACGTGCTTTCCATACGGTATATAAAAATTGTTTATATTTCAGTAACCATGGATGCAAGGCTCGGTCGTCGAGAGCGCGAAGGCGCAGGTCTTGTCGTTCTCTAAACCAACAAGTCGCAGGCTCGAATCCCGTTAAGGACAAGGATGTTTGTGTTTGTCCCTTTACTAAAAAGCTTGGAAGACCAAGCAAAACTTCAGTAGGCTGATCCCCTGCTAGACTATATTTCCAGTAGATCCGCTGGTTATTTAACATCTTCAACACCAGAAAGGTAAAAGAAGAATAGAAAAGCGAGTTATCACGCATTAAAATACGAGGGAAAGTCAGTAAGCTACAAATGAACACAGAAATGAAACAAATACGAGTACTGATTTTAAAACTACTTTTATTTCTCCTCATATCTTCCTGTACATTGAGGCATTTGTCCAGTAAGACAAGTCCTCGTTTCACAAGCCCTTCAAAACCAGTAAGACAAAATTCTTTCGACTACTGCCTGAACCAGACGGTGACTTCTCTTTGTACAGCTTTGTCGTCGGCCGAAAGATGATGTTTAAGAGGACCGAACAAATGGAAGTCGTGAGGAGCAAAGTCAGGGCTACATGATAAGCAGTATGCCCTCCTAATCCCAGAAGACTGTGAACGTCCTCGAGCATCCTCCAAGCGACTTCCATTTGTTCGACTCTTAAACATCGTCTTTCGGGTGAACACTTTCCCTATGTTGAAGCTGTTCAGTCCTCTTAATCGAAGCTGTACAAAGGGAAGTCACCGTTTGGTTCAAGCAGCAGTCCAAAGAATTTTATCTTACTGGTTTTGTGGGGCTTATGAAACGATGGAACAAGTGCCTCAATGTACAGGGAGATTATACGGAGAAATAAAAATAGTTTTCAAACCAATACTCGTATTTGTTTCATTTCTATATCCTTTTGTAACTTACTTACTGGCTTCCCCTTATATTATAACGGTTACGTAAAATGCTTAAGTTGAGTTTGCTAACATAGTATACAGACCCAAAGTCTACATATACTATTGAGTTAACGGTTTCTTTGATATGCTGAACATATTCTATGACCTCGCAATTTTTAATATTATTTTATTTAATAAAATGCTGCCTCAGTTTGCTTTAATTTTTTTTATTTCATTTTTAATCGACGTTGCTCTCTTGTTAAATCGGTTTTCAGATAAATTTTTGAAATTCGTCACATCAAGAACTTATTCACATATTTCAAGAATACTTGGTTTGACATACTTTTCCTTAATTCTAACTTTGAGAAGGACTGCATCCTTATCACTTTTCTGTGCTTAATCAAAATGAATGCCGAGTGTCGTATGAAGTAGCCCGGATTCTGTAGCCCACATTTCGAGCAACAATTCGAGTAACAAGGCTCTCCATTGTTTGGTGCTGCTTCTGAGAACGAAATGGTCGGTCATAATATTCCGAGTGAGTCGGCGACAATGGAAAGCTGGCGCCAGTGATTCGTCCGGTCGGGCCGATAAGAGCCTCGTCTCCAGCTGAATCTCATGGCGCTCCTTTCGTTGGAGACCTTCTTCACCCCTAAATGGCGTTGTCGCACAAAATGCATGTTTCAAAACTATCATAGTCCCCTTGAAAGAGGATTTTTATTTCCAGACAGGGATTGGGCTTTTCGCAGAGCAATAACAGAAAGACAGAAAGAAAATCCTCGGATGTATGAATGCGACAAAAAGAATATCTCAGCCGAAGAGCTAATTCGACAGATAAAATACAGAGAAGGAACTTATTATTTTTAGAAGTAACAATTAAAATTATGAAAAGAATATAATGACTTACTCTAGTCTTCCATTTCAATTTGCAATTGACTTCAATTGCTGTTGAATTATGACAATATCCAAAAACCACAATATTAAACATAACACAAACTAATTTTGTGTTTTTGAGAAGGTCATTGCTAACTAAATAAATAAATTGAAAAAAAAGTCTCATTCCATTCTTTCATACAAAATCCCTGTTTTTCAATCTTGCTTTCCTTCGTTGAGATGATTTCTGCTATTCTGGGTTATTGATTTTTACTACTCGCTTTAAGAGTTTCTATAATGAATAATCAACGCTATAGATGATACGGCTATACCAACTTTTTATTATTGTGAAATAATCCCAAGGTTCATAGAATTTTTTCTCGTACAAAATATTTTATTGAAATATCGAACGAAATATTTTAAAAATGTCTTTTGAGGTAAATAGCAGAAAGTTCAAGTTCTTCGTTTTTAAGTCATACTGCTAAATAATAAAAGCTTATTCAAATTACTAATTTACTATATACATATTAGTGAAACAGCAGTAATCTATTAGCAGCGACCGTGTTCATAATTGAGTGTTTACTTCAATGTGAAAGGTCTTTAGAGTGAGCGCCTTCTTGGCCGCTCTCATTGATTTAACATTAATTGTTTAATCCGTTAAAATTGCCAGCCAGTTTAAACTGTTAAAACTGCAGCTTGTATCTTCTATCTTCTATATATATAAAGAAGGATGTTTGGATGTTTGGATGTTTGTTTGTTTGTTTGTTTGTTTATTTGTGGGTTTGTTTTTGTGTGTTTGTGGGTTTGTTTTTGTGTGTTTGTGGGTTTGTTTTTGTGATTATTCCGATCTTGATAAAATTTCGCATACATGACCTTCAAAGCATGTGGAAGGTCACTGTCTACCTCAGATTTCGAAAAAATAATAATTATTGATAAAAAATCGATATTCATGGTTATGGCAGGGCATATTAATGAGAAATATCTCATGACCAACAATGCAAGACAGTTTTTGCAACAATAAGTATCAACAATGGTATCAACACGCAATTCACAAACACTATGCAAGGATCAACAATATACGTCTCATGACCAACAATGCAAGGCAAAGTTTGTGCAATATAGAATTCAATGCATAGAATTCCTATTATTCAGGATTTTCTTAGAAAAGAGAATTCTGCAACAACCTCAACCTCAAGTGTACATCTAAAGTAAGATTACGTGAGTAAAAAATTATTTAGACTAGAAGGCATCCTTGGAGAGGTCCATCCATTGTGAGCCTTTAAAAAATTTTTTTCGGTAAATCAAGTCTCGGTATATCACCTAGAATGGATTTTTTCAGTGAAGAGTAAATTCCTGTCTTTCGGATTTTTCTTAGAATGGATAGTCCCTTCGCTCTATATTGTAGTGATTGAGTTATTATTTAACCAATTTGGAGGTTTAATGTAGCTTTTTGAGGTTGTTCTGTTTACCTACAAGTGTAATTATCCAGGGCAACGCCGGGTCCTCTGCAAGTCTAAAATAAAATTATCTTCGATTTAGACTGCGGTCGCCCAGATTCCTCCTTCCCACTTTCTACTGCCACGAACGTTCGTATACAAGATTGTGCTGGACTTAGTCTCCCTCCCAAGCAGTTGGTTTTTCATGCTGAACAATCTCTCTGGTTTAACTAGATAAAAGGCAACAATACCGTAAATGTCCTGCATTCTTTCAACAAAACTTCTATAGGAAGTAGCCAAAATTATTAAAGCAATGTTCCATCTGCAATTCAGAAACATTCCAGTACAAACAAATAACAAAATCACTAGAGATGAGAATAAATTGGATTCAGATCGTTTCCAATTTGCTGTTGGATTTAATCTAACGAGTATTTTATCTCGCTAAAACAGACAGCATGGGAGTTGAGGTATCACCGAAATCTAATAAGTGTGGAATTAAAATATTGCAGTTAGTGCCCAATCGTCCAGAGTAGTTGATTGCCTACAACCAAAAAACCTAGTTCTCCTAACAGCAACAGTTTTCCCCATAAAATATGATTACAAGACAATGAAATTCGCTTGCCAGCGTTCTCTGCGTCAACGCCACATCAGCCTATTCAAAACTCGGCCTGAACTGCGTGATTTTGTCACCCGTTCGCTCCGCTTCTACTGTTCTCTCCGTGAATCAGATAAGATGCATAGCTGGATTAGCATGGCAATTCTAGTCAATAACTTCCTATTGCTTATATATGAGAATCTGACGGTTTTTGAAATCATTACGTGTCGTTTTTGAATCTTAACGAGAAAAAAAACTGGGTGAAGAAAGTTTACATTTCAAAACGTCAAATGAAAACCATTCAACCAACGCACTCACGCAACCTATCATTGAAATTCCGCACAGCATGTTGCACCATATCGTTGGAATTGCTGCTCTTTCCTTACGGATTGCGTCTGTAGTGCATAGTTTGTTCATGAAAAGTTTCCCTTTGAGATTCGCAAGACTGGTTCTCATTTGGATGACGTCTGTATTTTAGCTGTTCCCGTGTCTAATGAGCAGCGAACGTGCGTGACTTTCTCAGTTTCTACGGTTAGCAGTAAGCACGATTCCTCGAATTTTACGCCTGACAGACGATTATATCATTTTTACATTCCCCATCCCCCCCACACAAATTCAAACAGAATTATTTTTCATTTTCCTATTTTTTAATGATCAGTATGCTCCAGTTCAATAAGAAATCTTACACTTAGATTAACGTGAATATTACACGGTGATCAAAAAGTTGTTTTACCCAAACAATAATTTATCATTCAGATACAAATTAGGCTCAGCCTTATGCTGATTAAATTCAATTCATACCTCCTGTTTAAAATGGCCTTTGCCCTGTTGTAGTTAAAGACGAACGCCTTCAGAACGCCATGTTCCAGTAATTTTTTTTCTTTTGACATGATAGGTGTCTTTCAGCTGCTGCACAACCCCGACTTTATAGGGATGAAATCTAAATATCCTTACTACTTTATGACAACAATCTCTTCAAAGATTTCGCCGAGAAACACAAAAAGCGAATACCCTCTCACTCAGTGCAGTGAAGGAATTGTCCTTCTCGTCACAACAGTGCAGGTTGGAACACCATATGTTGGTTTACTGTGTGATAAAGAATGTCTGTCCCACTTGTGACTTATACCAATAAAGAGCAGCATGCGATGATTTGCTTTTTGCGATCTGAAAGTGTGTCTGGGCAGGGGCTAATACACATCGGACAAAGTGCTTAATGAATGACTGGACAAGTGTTACCACAATGAAGGAGCCCGACGCACATCCAATCTATAAGTGAACTGTATTGAGCGTGTATGTGAACGAATTCTGACGAATGATCTTGGGCGGACTATGAGCTGTTTGATACCCTAAAAGAAGTTCTACGAGGATGAAGATTTGCACCGGATGTAAGAGTTAAGACAGCGGTGCATTCGTGGCTTGCTGCATAGCTTAGCATAGACATTCTTTCATGAGATGATACGAAAGCTCTTTTGCAGGGGGATCAAGTGAGTTGCAAAGAAGGGGAAGTTTGTAGAAAAACGATATGCAAGGCTCTACAAATGAACTCTCCGATTTCATTTTCGTATTATTAGCAAGCTATTCGACTTAGAGCAATAAAACAATTTTAAGACCATTGTGTCTCGTCATGATAGTGATCGAAGGAAAAACTCAACAAGTTTACGTTAAGTTATAGCGGGAGTAGTGCAGTACGCTGATTGGGTGACTACGAAGTTTACGTTAAATTAAAACTGGAGTAGTGCAGTATGCTCATGCCACAGCTCCTGGAAGACGAACCTGAGTTCTGAAATTTTTTTTTTAAAAAGCCCTTTTTTTTTTGAAGAATAGTAACACTTCCAAAAAGATGGAGCTCCTCCATATTTTTATTGTGATATGCAGCAATACCTCAATCAGTGCCTTCCTCAATGTTGGATCGTAGATGCGTCGGCCAACAATCAGTGCCTTCCGCAATGTTGGATCGTAGATGCGTCGGCCTTATCCATTGGACGCCTGATCTAACTGCTTGTGACTTTTTTTAGTGGGTTACATTATCGGTCAGGTTTATGTACCACCCTTGGTAACCAATCTAGCCATAGACCAAGACATGATCCGAGGTATTTTCGATGGGTTTTCGTCTCGACGTGTGTCACGTAACTCAAGACACACACTGATCACCTGTAGCTGGATGAAAACTTGATGAGTTTTTCTTTCGATTATTCTTGGTTTTTATTGCTGTAACATGGGAATCCCACATAGCCTATCAGTGCATTTTTTTTGTGCGCAAGCGCACCGTGGAAGCGATAGCGTTGCGCGGCAGCGGAGCACTCCGGAAGCGCAGAGTTCAACAAACATGGCGGTATGAGGGGAAATAAAATCGTTAGCGGCAGTCGCCAAAGAATTGCAGTTAGAGCACTGATATTAAGCATAAAACCTTAATTTTGCTGTACAATTATTCACCTCCTAATAATTCATAAGATGAGGTAAGCATCCATGAATAAGTACTATTTTTATTTAAATTTATAAAGCACCGCGATACATACCCCCTCACCAACGCAACGTATTGCTCGCGTTGCACATGGAGCCAGCCCCGTGTTTGATTACCGAATTACTTAATAAAATGAAATAATAAATTAAGGAAATGGTTATTAATTATTATACACATTTCTTTACTGGAAGGCAATTAGCTAATTGTAATAATCTATTTTTAAAAGCTAAGTTTCTTTAGTCTACTTCCATTGATTTCATGTGAAGTGGATTCGTGCTTATTGCTGAGTAGTGGAAGAAAGGGTTCCGTTAAGCGCATTAATACATACAGCCCGCTTTAACAATGGAGTCCTTGTATGGCTGTGTGCTCAAATTTTTTCGTTTTTGCGGTTTATTTTGAAAGAAACAAAATTTCGCACTTTCTTATTTTGCAATCATCTATAGCTTCAGATGAGCAACATATTTCAATTTGGTGTAAATCTATAGCATACATGTTCGAGGGATTTCCTTGTAAGTCAATAGCTTGCTAATAATATGAAAATGAATTCGGGGGGATCATTGGTAGCAGCCCTGTATTTGTCTGTTCTTAAAACAGACTTAAATGTTATAGTCAAAATGCGGAGAAATATTGACTCGCCTTCACAGTTATAACTGAGGAGCATGAATGTATAAACAGCAAAGGAAAGTCGGAATTGTGTGCGCAATTGTAAGCATAATATTTTTCTGAAATTTTATTGAATACGGCATATACCTGTAGAAAATAGAGAGGGTTGAGTACGTTACAACTAAACAATTTACTTATGCAAATTCTCCAGCCACGTGGTTGACAGAGCTACGCGGTCGTGAGGAGATATAAAGGGGACGTCGCTTCATCATTCTTAATCGTTGTACAAACGCTAGCTGCGAGAACGCCGCTAAAAATCGATAGATATTGGGAAGGATATATAAATACAATTTCCGACGCGAAATGGTCCTATTCCATGATTATAAAACAATACAAATTCAAGGGGTCTCACCATTTCGAAGGCAGGAATCTGTAACAGACTAAATATAAACATAAAAACCGCAATACCAGCAACGTTGGACGAACCTGGACCCTCAAGACAACGACCCACTCCAAGCAGAACACCGGAGGTTGTAGCCAAAGTTAAGTGTCTCATCTCTGCAGAAAATCCCAAAGAGGGCTGTCGCAAATAAGGTAGGGGTATCACAGTCAACGGTATGCAAAATAATCTACAAAAATCTCCGACTGGTTAAGCGTCCGAAACCTGGTATGGGTGCATCAGGATAAAGCTGCGAGTCATACGTCCAAGTCAACGATCGCCAATTTACGAACACTGGAAGAGGAGATGGGCATACATTTAATTCCGTTTAAAGACAGCCGTGAATCTTCAGACGCATCCCCCATGGATTATCGCGGCTTTGGACTGTTGAAACGCGCCCTTGGAAGTAGACGACCCCATACATTGGATGGTCTATGGAAAGCCTGTGAAGAGGGGTGGGCACAGATCGACCTAAATTCTCTGCGGCGAATCTTATTGAATGGAAACTGCGATGCAGAGCCATAGTTCGACACCGTGGGCACCACATAGAACATCACCGAACATGGCGGCGGGGTTTCTCATAGACTTATGACGCTTGCAAATCGTTTAGTTGTAACGTACTCAACCCTCTGTATCTTTGCAGATTTATATATTGTAGCACAAGAGAAGTTTATTGACAATAGTGTTAAAATACTATAATGGAAAACGTGTTGAATTGAAGGCATTCTAGCGTAACGTCAGAAGAAAATATGAAATTAAGCTACTAGATTTTATAGATACGGGTCACTGAGGATACTGTTTTAAGGCACATCCTATGCATGACTAATGGCATATCTTCCAATACATGCACAGTTTTGAAAGTGATAACCTAATCTAACCTATGAAGCTCAAGAATGTGTCTAATACCCATTACAAAAACTAAATCATGTATCAGGTTGTTGCAAAAGTTTCTTCCGGTTCTAGAACCCATACCCAAGAAGGGCTCATTTTCCGAGGGGGGTGTTCATATTTTTTCAAACAAATTATTGCATTCGATTCCTGAATATCTTTGCTATAGTACATTCAAGAATCAACTTTCTGACTATACATCTGTGAGTGCCATCACCGGTCTGAAATGGACCTTTCACGCGAGCATATTCGAGCAATAATCTTCTACGAGTATTTTGGAAAGATTAGTGCTGCGCAATGTCACCGAAACATTTGCCAACGTTTAGGTGATGGCACTGTTAGTTTACGTACAATAGAAGAATGGTATCGCCAGTTCAGACGTGGAGATAGCACTCTTCAAGATGCACCTCCTCTGGTCGGCCAATCATGATTTCAGATGGTGATCTACGCCAAGCAATTGATGAAGATCACAATGTAACAACGAGGGAACTCGCAGAACAGTTCAAGGTTCACTTTTCAACCATTGCCCGGCATCTGCATGAGCTGAATCTGTCATTCAAGTTCAATCGTTTTTTTGTTGGAATAAAAATCCGGAAAAAACTTTTGCAACAACCTGATATATCCTTTACTCATTTATAAGAATTAAACTTGCATAAGGATGAACAACGAAAAAAAATAATAATACGTGTATATCTCAATCAATTTTGTCATTGCGCTATATACAAATGATTGTCTGGTAATTATAATTCTTTGTATAGTATTATCAAATCATAAGCTATTTGCTAGTTGAATGAATAAAAATTTGAAACATGGGCACTACGATTTCAGTTCACATACAGATTATTTATGAACAACTTCTTCCCATGATAAAATGGCAGCCTGAATGATGGCCTGCTCAAGAACGTGTTCCAAAGAAAATCGACATGCATTTCTCCGATGTTTACGATCAAAAGGAGACAGCGAGGAAATCCATAAAGGATTTTTATGTGCACGGAGCAGGATCTTCCACAGTGGCAAGAAGGAAGGTAGAAATTTCGTAGAAGTTAGGTAATCGTGCATTACTAAGTTTTCCTATTTTAAAACAAGTAATTTTTCTGAAGTTGAATTAAAGTTTTTTACCATTAAACGTTTTTTTCCTATATATTACGAATGATAATATCCAGAGAAAAAGATCCCTAATCGCCGGACATCACCTTTCAGTAGAGAGGGCGCCAGGTTAAGAAGGAGAAATTATTAAAGATGGCTGCATCCGTTATAGCCATGAAAATTTATGAGCTCCTGTAATCTGATCCATGTTATAAATCTTGAAATTAATTGCACAGATTTGTTTAAAGCTGAAATTGTTTACGGCTGACTCTATTAATCAAGCTGTTTCTTCCCTTTTACTTTCTACTTTATACTTGTGGTTCCTCGCTTGATGTGTAAGACCAAGAATAAACATCAAAACACCTACTAATTCATGAAATAACTTGCTTTAAAGAAGGTTACCACTGATAAAAAGGTACATAACACTAATAAAACGAACCTAGACATCATTTCTTAATAAAAACGTAATAAATCGCAATAAAAAATTAAGATTGAAAATATTGAAATATCACTTGAAAATTGATTGAAAATTAATACACAGTCTGGCCAATGAATTAGAAACATACGGTTAGGCATGGATTCTACGAGGTGCTGCAGTGCATTCAGGATAAGTGATGCCCATGCAGTCATCAAAGAGACCTTCGGTTATGTTGTAAAGTTGACGGAAGCTGGCACTGTTGACGAATGCGTCTCTCCAACAAATCCCAAACTCTCTCTAATGGATTAAGATCCAGGCTCTGTAGAGGCCATTGTAAATGGTAGTAATGACTGTCATGCTCAGAGAACCAATCCTGAAAAACTGAAGGATCCGTCGCAAGTAAGGAAAAAGCGCACATCACAGGATGGATTTGATTGGCAACAACGTTCCGGTACTCCTTAACTGTCACCCAATCTTCAAGGAAAATGAACGGGGCCCGCACCTTACAGAAATCTGAATTGTTGAGAAAGGCAGGGTGGGTCCATTGGTACAGAATAACGTGTAGCGTGACTCGTCCGACCAGATTACTATTTTGTAGTAATTTGTTGTCCAGCCACACCAATCCTTACACACTGCAGTCGCAATGAGAGGCTTCCACACAAAGCGGTCATCTCGCAATCCTTATTCTTTTCAATTCCCTGCGCATTATTCTAGTAGAGTGGATATGGGTTGTGATGAATCTTCTTTGAAATTTTTCGTCAATTGCTGCACAGCTGACCTTCGTTATCGCTGCACAAGCCTTCTGAGATGCCGCAAACAAACGAAAAAACACTGATTATTAAAATCCAAGATGGAGACAATGAAGATTACGTTGTTGCTCGGACCCCGATGGTCTCTCGTGGGCCTTGGTTTACTACGTAGCCAACGAAAAAGACAGGTCCCGACACTGAAAAGCCACATGATCATCTTAGTCTGAGTAACAATGTAACCTTCATTGTTTCCTACAAACGAATATATACTGATTGTTAAAATACAAGATGGAAAGAATGGGCGAGGTCAAAATGCAAATACCGAGTTGGGTTGGTGAAGCAATGATTATTGCTCGATTGTTAACGTATTGTTGACTGTCGTAGCAACAATGGCTTTCTTCACTAACTCAACTCGGTGTTAGCATTTTTGACCTCGCCCAATGAAGGTTACATTTTGCTTGGACTAAGATGATCATGTGACTTTTCTGTGTCGGGGCAACACCTTCTAGAGAGAAGACCAGCGGACAAAAACTGTATACATTGTTACATCATCATCAAGCGGCCAAATTTAGGGCTTATTATTGGTAGAAATACGATTAACAACAGCCGCTTGATGATGATGTAACCAGGGAAGAGGAAGAACGGGAAGCGCAGGTCGTAACAGTTCCAATGCTATTCAAGTGAAATCGAAACAGCGCCACTGGTCTCCAACGGCCAGGCCGCTAAGGAAGGGAACTTCCGCTGTTGATAAACCCTCCCTCCGGCCTTCATGATGCTGCTCCACAGGCTTCTCCTATCCCCCTCCCCAACCGTGCTGTTCTTTTGACCACCCTCTCGTAAATACTATTTTATTCCGTTCATTTAACGTTGGGCGTACGTATCACTTCATGTTCCTAATGCGTTCTTGTTCTGTTCTGAGTTGTAACGCGTCAATGCAGCACAATCTGGCACCGCCTGTCTTGACTTGTCGGAGAAAAAAATAAAATCGGGTACTTAGTTGCTGGATTCGTTGATGGCATTCGTTGAATAGAAGAACAACTGCCATGAATGCGCCGCGCAGAAACGGCTCTTTGAAGAAAACCAATCACCTTGTAGGAAATTAGATACAAATACAATTTTATCTAAAGAAGGCTAGATTAGAGAGAGTAGAAAATAACTGCTCCAATCTTGGAATTTTATGTTCATCTAATAATTTATTTAGTATGCAGTCACGTATTTAAAACTGTATTTTTCATCTAAGGCTCAGTTTCGAATAAAGTCGAAGCGGCCTGGCCGCTTGGATCGCTAATTACATCCGATTTCACTAAATCCCCCGAGCTTCGCTTCCCATTGTAATTCTTCCCTGATGTAACTATGTATGACTCGAGGCAACACCTCCTAAAGAGAAAGTCTGTGCACGGAAACGTTATACATTGTAACATCATCATAGTAGTGCATTGTTATTAGTATTTCTACCAATAATAAGCCTTGAATTTGCACTACTATGATGATGTAACAATGTATGACGGTTTCCGTGCAGAGGTGTTGCTCGAGGCCAACGAGAGACAGGCCAGGGCACTCAAAAGTCACATTATCATCCGGGTCCGGCCAACAATCCATCCTTCACTGTCTCCATCTTGGATTTTAACAATCAGTAATTTTTCGTTTGTTGGAAACAATGAAGGGTGCATTGTTGCCCGGACCCCGATGATCATGTGACTTTTGAGTGCCCTGGCCTGTCTCTCGTTGGCCTCAGTATGACATTTTTTGTCCGCAGGCCTTCTCTCTAGGAGGTGTTGGTCGGAGGCTGTCTTTTTCGTTGGCTACGGATTACTATTGGCGACTTCAGGTGCCGTACAAAATGGCGGATGAAATGGGGAAGAGCCAATGACGTACACTGAGTTAGCAAAATTCATGGGATAACAAGCACATTGATTGATGGGCATGGCTCACGAATTCACAGGGGTAACGGATCCTGGGAATGGACCATTAGACGTTGTGGGAAGAGCTTGGATAAGTGATTAATCAGAAATGGCACGTCGTCGCGAGTTGACGTCTTTTGAACGGGGTATGATAGTAGGTGCCCAACGCATGGGATGTTCCATTTCGGCAGTGGTGCAGGAATTTGGCTTTCCCCGCTCAACTGTCTCCAGGGTGTATCGGGAATGGCTGGATGAAGGCATCACAGTCTACAACAGGCACCATACCGGGCTTCCAGCTGCCCTGAATGATCGTGACCGACAACACCTGGGACGAATGATTTAAAGAGACAGGAGCGCAACAGTGCAGCAAATCACAGACCAGTTCAATACTGGCCGCACTAGAAACATCTCTCGGTGGACAATCCGTCGGAATCTGCATGCCCTCGGGTTTGGCAGCTGTCGCCCTACGCGGGTGGCAATGCTTACCCAGCATTATCGGACACTCCGGCGTGCATTTGCCACCAACCATCTTGGCTGGACTCTGCAACAGTGGCGTAACGTCATATGGTCAGATGAGTCACGATATCAACTGTACCACGCTGATGGGAGGCACCGTGTGTGGCGCAGACCTCACGAAACGATGGATCCCGCATGCCAACAGGTGGTGGTGAAGGGTGGTGGGACGTCAGTGATGGTCTGGGGTGCACTTTCCTGGTTTGGAATGGGCCCTCTGGTTATCCTGGACCAAACGTTGAATGGTCCACGGTATAGTCAACTCATCGGAGACCATCTCCACCTGTTTTTGACATTTCAACACCCTGACGACGTAGCAGTCTTTCAAGATGACAATGCTCCACCACATCGCTCCAATGTCGTCCGCGAATGGTTCGAGGAGCATGCAGGAGAGGTCCAACGACTGAGCTGGCCAGCCCGGAGCTCTGACATGAACCCCATCGAGCATATCTGGGATGCTGTTGAAGTCGGGCTCCGGGCACTGGATCATCCACCCACGAACGGGCAGCAACTATCTTCGGCTTTGCAGACTATCTGGTGTCAACTGCCTCCAGAACTGTACCAGGGACTTGCAGACTCACTACCACGCCGTATTGCTGCACTCCACAAGGCCAGAGGTGGCCCGACCAGATATTAAGTAACTATCCCATGAGTTTTGCTAACTCAGTGTATATTAAAGATAGACTCCGAATCCTATTGTTAACAGCGGCAAAAGGTGAAGCAAATTGAGCCATGGTAGTTCTGGGCAGGAGTGAGCCGTGGAGTAATTAGCTGTCTGGCTGATTTGTTTTTGAAGATTTTGGGCCTGAGGAATAATTAATTCAAAACCATTCCTCAAAGTTAAACTGTGTACACCTGTACAAACAGACAAGAAAAAGGATCAGGAATCATTTTCCACAAGCATAAATCAAAATATACGTAACTCAAATGAAAATACGTAACTGAAAGATAATCGAAACGAAATTGAAATTGAAACCATGATCGAAAAATTGTTTATAAAATATAATAAAATACTTCAAATACAAACTAAACGAAAAGATAAACTTATCACTCCGTGATCGGCGTGTGAAAGAATTATTAATGAGCTACTCTCGTGTTTAGCCATGTGTTTTGCATCATCTTCACTCACTTTCGGCCATGACAATTCTGGGCATGGAGCAATGACGTATATTAAAGATAGACTCCGAATCCTATTGTTGTAACTTGAAGCAAATTGGGAAGCTCCATGCCCAGAACTGTCATGGCTGAAAGTGAGTGAAGATGATGCAAAACACATGGCTAAACACGAGAGTAGCTGATTAATAATTCTTTCACACGCCGATCACGGAGTGATAAGTTTATCTTTTCGTTTACTTTGTATTTGAAGTATTTTATTATATTTTATAAACAGTTTTTTGATCATGGTTTCAGTTTCGATTGTCTTTCAGTTACGTATTTTCATTTTAGTTACGTATTTTTGATTTATTTTTGTGGAAAATGGTTCCTGATCCTTTTTCTTGTTTGTTTGTACAGTTGTACGCAGTTTAACTTTGAGGAATGGTTTTGAATTAATTATTCCTCAGGCCCAAAATTTTCATAAACAAAGCAGCCAGACAGCTAATTACTCCACGGCTCACTCCTGCCCAGAACTATTATGGCTCAATTTGCTTCACTTTTTGCCGCTGTTAACAATAGGATTCGGAGTCTATCTTTAATATACGTCATTGGCATGGAGCTTCCCAATTTGCTTCAAGTTACAACAATAGGATTCGGAATCTATCTTTAATATACGTCATTGGGAAGAGCATGCATTTATCATTGTCAGCGATAGCGTTTATCATTGTTAGTATTAAATCTCAACAATGATGTTTCCCCATTTCATCCGCCATTTTGTAGGCAGCTGAAGTCGCCAATACATTCAATACCGCCTAGAGAGAAAGCCTGCTCACGGAAAAATCATACATTGTTACATCGTCTACGGTAGGGACAATTTCGGGCTTATTATTGGTAGAAATATGATTAACAATACCCTACCGTTCGTGATGTAACAATGTATGACGTTTTCGCGCTCAGGCTTTCTCTTTAGGTGGTGTTGCCTCTACCAACACCTCCTAGAAAGAAAGCCTCACAACTGAAAGGTCACATATTGTTACATCATCATAATTCGACCATTGTTGATCGTATTTCTACCAATAGTAAGCCCTAAATTTGGTCGATTTATGATGATGTAACAATGTATGACTTTTCAGTTGTGAGGCTTTCTTTCTAAGAGGTATTGCCTCTACTAAAAGCCTGAGCACGAAAATGTCATACATTGTTACATCACCTACGGTAGGGTATTGTTAATCATATTTCTACCAATAATAAGCCAGAAATTGTCCCTACCGTAGGTGATGTAATAATGTATGATTTTTCCGTGAGCAGGCTTTCTCTCTAGGCGGTATTGCTTTGAGTAGAGGTGGTGTTGATTACGCTGGCTAATCATAAACAATCCTCTCCACAATAACAACTTTGCTAGAATTAACAAATTAACAATGAATAATCATATTTAAAACAATTGCATACGACAATTAACGATAAGAATAAACAACAATACAGGCAGTCGTTATGTCATGATTGCATTGTATACATATTAAACTTAACTATTAAATTACTTAAGAATAAATGAAAGACTATACCCTGTCCAACGATAGAAAAACTGGGCGTGTCCAGTTAAATATCCAATTTCAATTGCTAAACATTGTCATTTTACTTAGCAAAAATGTCTAACAATTGAAATCGGAAATTTAATTAGACACGCCCACTTTTTCTTTCGTTGAACAAAGTATAGTGAAACTAACGATTGAAACAAGCATTGTCATCGACAAGACGCCGTTGGGGAAAGTTGCAGAGCTGTAGGTAGTCAGGAAGTGGGCAATATACTGATTACAAAATTTGCACACAAACACACAAACAAGTGAAGTTAAATAAAAGTGTGTGAAAATTGGACGCCATGTACCTGACAGATCACTTTTGTCATGAAACAGATTCAAAAATATTTTTTAAATTAAATGATACATATTCGAACATCACTACTAGTAGATAGCTACTTAAAATTGCAAGTGGTTCTTGCAAAGGAGAGGTAAAATGTGAGAGCCAAACTATTAGATCAGTTGCGCCCGACCGAAGGTTAAACACTTTAGAGATCTTGCCTTTCGAAATACCGGTCAGCTATGCTGACTTAGTTGTCGTGGTACCCTTTAGCCGTCCCATAAAAACTCATTTTCCTGCAGCTCTTTCGTTTTTCTCATTCTACATAACTATTACCGACTTTACCTGCTAAAATGAGTAGAGACTCTGTATGCAAGTAATTTAGCATCCTCTGTTCTTACGGCGCGTGGTATTTATACAGAGTGGGCCAGAAAAAAGGATTCATGGAAATTTTCTAAGTTCAATGGGTATAGTCCAATGGGGGTCAGTCATCAGTGAAAGGAAATGTAACATGAGACGTGCCCATTCAAAAATAGGAGATGATGGTTTATTGAAAAAAACTCTCTCAACCATAATTTCACGAAAGAAAAAAATTACATTGTTGCAACAAGGGATTGACAATAACAGGTGATTAAGTACTAAATTAATGATAGCATTTAGTTCAACGGAACCTCTCACCCCCATGGGGAGATGTTTAGTTAAGTTTCTGAATTCAAGTTAAGTTTCTCATAATAACCAACTACTAGTTTTAATTGTTCATAAGCTAGATTTATTTATATCAATTTGCAAGGATAAACAATAATAATTAATCTTTAGGTATTTTCTTCCACCTCTGAGAATACTTCTCATATAAAGTTACATTAAAGCAAACAATTAAGAAATAGGTCCAACATTAAGATTCCAAGGTAATTTCTGAATTAATTAATATTACACTTTGTCTGCTCAAAGCTAAGATATTACAATAGTCATACCGAAAGAGTTCACAACTCTCCTTCTGATTACAATTATTTTTCTTACTCATACTGCCTCGACACATGGCCATGGACGCATGTTTCACTGTACTGTACACCTGTGTTGCTTTAATTCAGCGTCCATCCCTTTAATTCACTTCGGCTTCACGGCAAACACGTAAATAAGATTGTCATGACAATTATGTTTCCAATATAAAAATACTAGTACTACTAATGAAAATTAATCTTGACCACAGAAGAAGATTCGAATCACGTCTCTTTTAGAGTTGGGGAGAAAATTCAATGGAAAATGAATACACAATCTTCGTTAATCAGCCTTTTAAAGATCCAATATACAATATGCAATTCAAGTAAAGGTCAATAAGCAATCATACCTTAAATGTAATACTGAAATTTGTAAGATGATGTAATAAACAATCCACAGACTTTCTATCTAGGAGGTGTTGATCCAGTAGGGAAAATAATTCATTCCAATTCCGCCATCAAAGTCCAGTTTAGGTTCCAATATTCAGAGGTGCTCAACTATTAAACGTACAATATCCAACAAGATACTAAGGTACGAGCCTTTATACTTCGCTCACAGTTGCAATTGAGCATTCGCAAATTGGTATCCAAATTCCTTATTCTCTCTCTCTCTCTGGCTTACTTCTCCACTGTGTCGGACAAAATCACCCAGCTCTTCTGATAAACCGTATGAACTTAAAGAAAAATTAATTCAAACTTGCTACATAAATAGAGTTTTTTTAAAAAATGTCGAAACTGATATTGATATTCGATCCTATGTGCCATACACCTTTCTACCAGTCACTTCCCCACCAGCATTCATGTTTATGAATGTGACGGTTGCCAATAGGGAAAAATCAAAAATCCTTGTGGCAAAATAATACACTCATGTATTTTATGACATGTTTCTGGCCAGGTAGTA
The DNA here is from genome assembly GCA_023313115.1 of Rhysida immarginata. NCBI lineage: Eukaryota > Metazoa > Arthropoda > Chilopoda > Scolopendromorpha > Scolopendridae > Rhysida > Rhysida immarginata. The sequence goes on from JAHWFO010014826.1 coordinate 2,033,986, forward strand.
TAGCATTCAACACTTAACATTCTGTTGTTTGTAATCCATTTTATTCTTGAATTGCCAGTTTCTTTTCAGGTGTTAAAAGAAAGACTACGTTGTGAGTAGAGCAGCAACAAAATCTGTTACAAATAAGCGCAGAAAACATCAAAACACAAATCCACATCCCACAATGGGTCACGATGCACATTTCGGCTGATACAAAAATAATGACCAATGGCAGAGAAGTTCAACTGAACTGGTGATTCAATGGAAACACAACAGTCACAACCGCACGTCCACAACACGATAATTTATTACGCCTGGATACGTCCATTTTTCAACAAGAATCTGTTGTGTTTCCATTGATGCATCATGATGTTACTCTCCACAGATAAGTTAACCTATATTTTTATTTCTCAACTGGTGATTGTTCGTCTCAATACTTTACAAGAGAGAAATTTTGACACAACTTCTTATGTAGATTAGGATTTTACGACAAGGCAATGAACCCAAAAGATACATTTCCTTGAACATTTAGAAATTTTTCGAAGACAGCCTACCGACCTATTAAATGCTGACAGAGATCCAGTGGATTTTAACCAATGGAAAAACGTCTTATAGCACATCAAATAAGTTTTCAATTTTTCTTTTGTAAGGTATTGAGATAACCAATCACTAGTCGAGATGAACCTAATCTGCCAACTTTTGTATTTTAAACTCTTTTGTTCATTAGTTTTGTATCACCTGATGAACAGTCGAAATATACATCTTGCTCTATTAAAATTGTTGGGAATATGGAGTTCTGTTTTTTTTTCCTTTTTTCTCTCAAAGACATGGTCCCGAACAAACAGAGAGTGTTCAGTCGTGCAAAGAGATGGAAAGAGGACATTATGGACATCTTCTGTGAGATAATCAAGCATAAGACAGGAAACATTTCACAAAAATTCATTAGCACTGCACATTCTGAATTATTCAAAATCTTTCGAGAAAATGGATTTTATGATCACCCTGTATTTATTTTCCTTTTAATAGGAAGGAAAAATTCACCAAGAAAAATGTTTAAATATGCAAGAAAAAAAACGTTTCATAAAAATGACCTTTACTTTCATCACAGGCCTTACTGACAAGCAAGTGCAGAATTATTTGCTAAGTTTATTACATAGGCCTAACGCTTACTCAGGCCAGTTTTCAAAATCAAAATGGCCTATGGGAGTTAACTCTTTTCTCCCACGTGACCTATCTCCTACAAGAAGGTCCCCCCCCCCCCTTAATGTTGTCTTACGCCTTTGGAAAATGCACATGCAAAGGCCGTTTTTTCAATTACATGGAAGGATGACTTACCCCCTTTAACACCAGTTTAACCCTAAAGGAAAAGTTCCTTCATTGATTTTAACTGTCTCCTCCACGTAAGCTCGTCGATTAAACTTTTTTCTCCCTCTCTCTCTTATTTCGTTGCCCGTCTTTCTCAAAGAGGTGCCACTGTTGAAGCAGAGGGAGGAAGGGCTAAAGGAACGTGTCGGTGGTACGTTCTCATTAAGATCAGATACGGGGGAAGGAAGGTAGACGCCAACGGCTATAAATTTTCTACCGGACGATGGAAGCCACCACCATCCAATACGAACGAACAGAAACCACCTTCGCGCTAAAGAGGGGGCAAGGGGAGTCATTTAACGACCTAGCGCACGCGCACAAGACTGTGAAGGGATCAACTAAAGCGATAGAAGAAGGAAGAGGATCGTTGTGCATTCTAGAGGTACTCAGGAAGCACTTTCTGAGGAAATAAAATTTACACTTGGAAGTTAAGAACCAAGAATATATGTAAAATTTTTACTTCGTGTTCTTTGTTCATATTATTCGAGTATAACAGTGTTACTCTAGAATGGTAATGGCCTCTTACGCATTTATACTTTAGGTTGTATTTTTTTCCTTACTCATACATTAACATTCTGAAGGAGGAAAAAGACGATAAAATCATTTAATATTAGTTTGCTTAAACAGGACGAAAAACCGAACGCTTCTATTTTTTTTTTTTGCAAATTTCTTCATAAAAATGGCGCAGTGCTTTACCTTTTCAGGATTTCTATAGAGCATCGACTACTTACTAAAATTATTATGTATCTTCGATAAATCTCAACATAAAAGGAAACATTAAAAATTTATTTTTCTTTCCAAGAAAACCAAGAATATTTGAAGAGAATTTCAAAATTTCTACTGGCCATAATGGAAACAAGAATTTTTAAGAAATATCTTAATTCCGTCCGTTGATAAAACTTCTTCAATAAAGATCACCCTTATCAATCGCTACAGAAATCAAGAACAGGCCTACAGAAAGCTTTAATTATATTATGATGTTCTGGAAAATCTATAAACAGCTAGTGGGAACAATCTGTCGCGACAAAGAAGAGCAGCTGGAATAACTATTTCAGAATAACGTGTTAAAATGAAATATCCAGAACAAAGCCGACTAGAAATTGACAAATACTAAATGGAATTTATTGTCAATTTTCCCCGAAGTGATTTCAGGAATGACGGTTAGAGATATTTGAGAATTGTTAAGGAACGCATACAGAAAACTACTGAAGAGGACACTGTCATGCAATAAAGGCAAGTGTGTTGTGAGCCGTGGGGCAGTCGAAATTAACAGAAGTGTTGGAGAAAACAGTAGTGTAAATTTTCATTCTGAAAAGAACATATCTCATAGACAGCAGAATGTCTCAGAGACGCCATGTGAATGATTATGATCGTGCTCAAGGCTGGGCAAAGTGTGACTAAAATTGTGGCAGCAATGAGTGTTGCGAAAATTGTCATTTCCCGTTGAAAAATGCTGCTGGTACCAGATGATGTGTTTTGCGTATGCATTGTGATTGTAATCGAAGGAGCACAGCCGCTCGGGAGGAGTAATAGATAATCGTTTCAACGAAAAGAGGAGGCAAAACTGACACTTCATAGATCTTGCCGTTGCTACAGGCACCCATATCTCTGCCAGAATCATTTCCCGTTGACTGAATAATGTTGAGTTGTACGCACGGAAGCCAAATGCTTTCCATTACATCACTGTAAGCAGCATCTTGCTGAGACGGTCTGCAGGAGTGATCCAGGATGATTTTCTCCGACGAATCTTGGTTCAATATTCAGAATGATTCTGGATATCAGCTGATCTAGCGTTAACGGGAAACTCGTTACCACCAGCAACACATTCGGGAAGTGGAACGTATTGGCCGAGGAGTAATGATGTTGTGAGAGGGTATCATGCATAATAGTAGAATAGAGCTTCACATTTTCACAACACGGAGATTCTTCTGATTCGTCTTTTCCGTGTACAACGATGCTCGTCCAGACAGAGTAGTCAGGGTATCTGAAGTTGTGAAAAGTGATATATTGAGCATTGCCGTGGTCTTGATCTTAATCCCATAGAACAAGCCTAGGTTTACTTTTGATAGACGTATGGCACAAAGTACTCCCCCTCCTCGAAGGTTACAGGAATTGAAAACTGCCTAAAAGAAGAATGGGCTAAACCCCGATGGCTCTTCTCAATAATCTAGTGGAAAACATGCAAAACACACATTCGGGTTCGAGAAGGCATTATTCTCTATTGAGGTACTCAAATTGGATAAAACAGAAAGCCAGAAACTGAAGAAGTTGATTTTGACAACGAAATGTATAGGCCTATACGTATTATATTCTTATTAGACTAAATGTTGAAAAGTGTTTTCATTTTTATAGTTTGGTTCTCAGATTTCTAACCAGTCACATGGAGGCATCATTTTTGTGTGAACTGTACCTTTTTGATTTTGTAATAATATTATTTAACTTAATGCAAAATCTGCCATTTTCTGTTTATAAAGTTTTGGAACTCTACTGAAGGCCAACTTTGTTTATTTCTTGAAACAATATCCAACGGTAGTTAATAACGAAAGTATCGGTGTTCTGTCTTAGTAATTATCATACAGTGTAGTAAGGAAATTTGGCTCAGGTAAGTGTCGAGGATTGAATCTTTTCTAAGAACGGAAAATTGGCCGATAGATCAGTATTTGGCAAGCGTGTGAGTATCTGTAGCTTTTAGTGCATTTGTACAAAGCAAAGTAACATTAATATAGTCAAATTTTTATAGTGTTTTTAGAACAGTATATATCTTTAAGTTTCCGGACTAAATTACAGATGTTCTTTGTGACCCTTTTGTTACATCCCAAATATTAATATGATAAATACAATGTCTACTTTGCTTGCTGTGTTTTGATAATCTAATCTCTGCTACGCACTTTGCTTTAACAACCTGTGTTCTGAAATTTCTTATTTCGATCATAAATGAACTGTTTTTTCGTTGAACGTTTACCATGTCGTATTCTAAAATGTAGACAGCATCCTAGTTACAGTAGATTCCTCTAATTCCAAAACACAAAAAGCCTTCTGTACCTATTAGCAGCCATTGCTTAGCTGATGCAATAAGTGCTCCGACGCCAGGAAAAAATGCTATAAACTTTCTTCCTAAAACTTTTCCCCCTATTTTGTGCTATGGCACCGTGACTATATGTTTAACGGTTTGTTTCTTAGGAAAAGTTGTACGATCCATTTCTTTTATCGTAACCCTGTACACGAAAATAATGTTGAAAATCATGGGTGGCAATTCCACCTTCAAAAACTCCGAGATTTGTCACGAGGCATGGATTTGTGTGCTTATGAGATAGAAAAGACATTCTTATTTGTTTTAATCCCGAGAATTGCCTCTCGACGTTTGTTACAAATGTACACGGAGTGGCCAGTTTATTAGGAACACTCCCCCCCCCTTAAACTGTGTTGTGCCACCCCTAGCAACTATAACAGCACGAATTCGCCGTGACATGGATTCAATTAGCCGCTGGAAGCATTGTTCCGTGATGTTTGTCCATGTGGATGCAACAGCTGCTCCCAGTTGATGCTTATTGGATGGTGGTAGATCCATACCTCGAATAACCCGTTCCAGCTTATCCCAAAGATGTTCGATTGGGTTTAAATCGGGGGACTGTGGTGGCCAGAGGAGTAAGTTGAATTCATTATCGTGCTCCTGGAACCATTCCTTGACGTTACAAGCCTTGTGACACGGAGTATCGTCCTGCTGGAAATATCCTTCCGATGGGGGAAATACAGTAGCCATGAAGAGATGAACGTGGTCGGCAACAATGTTCAGGTACCATTAAGGCGTTGTTCTACAGTATCAGCGGACCAAGAGTAAGCCAGGGAAACATTCCCCAGGCTATTACAGAGCCTCCACCAGCCTGAACGGTGGAAACCAGACAGGCGGGGTTCATCGCTTCGTGCGGTTGTGTCCAAATTCTGCGTCGACCATTTGCATGATGCAATAGGAAACGGGATTCGTCCGACCAGCAGACCTTCTTCCAGTCGTCGACGGTCCAGTGTTGGGGATCATGGGGAAATTGGAGACGTTTTTTGCGGTTTTGGGTGAAGATAAAAGGTACTCAGACTGGTCGTCGGCTGTTGTAACCCATCCTTGCCAATGTACGGTGTGTTATTCTGCGGTCCAGTGTTGTACTCCACGGTTAGTTGACAGGTCGTGACGTTTCTATTTGCACAAACAAGCTTTCCCATCCTACGCTCACCCCTTGGATCGAGGAGTCGTTTGCGACCACAGGCTTGTCTCTAGCTGGTTGTTTTTTGGTTGTTTAACCAGTCCTGGTAACCCTTGAAATGGTTGTTCGGGAAAAGCCTAGAAGACGTGCGGATTCGGAAATACTCAGTCCACCTCACCGTGCACCAATTATCATCCCGCGCTCCAAGTCCCTCAGATCCTTTGCTTTCCCTACGGTGACGGTCAAACCACTTGCAGTTGACATGTGTGTTCTCGCTTAATATTGGTACCGACTTTCACGTGACCAACTGATACGTGATAATTGGTATGCCAACGGATTTGCATAGTCATGGGTGTTCCTAATAAACTGGCCACTCAGTATATAGATACACCCTTTATAAGGTTGAAATAAACTTTATGTATTAAAGTGGATAATAATGTTACCATTTAGATATAATAGAATATCTTTAGATTTAATTTTAATCTTGTTTGCTTAGTCGGAAAATCTAGTTATTGCTAATAATGATAGGTCTCCGTAATAATTATTTGGTTTGGATCGATGTGTTTGTACTTGAATTATGCCTACACATTGCAGTAGTTTACCCGCAGGTTTCTTTTTTGAGCCACGAGAGTTTTTAGCAATCACTACCTTCAGTGATATATGGCAAAAACAGAATTGTCCTTCAGGGAATTGTCTAGCTTTTCTTTATATTCTGAAATCAAAATTGAAGCAGAACTTTTCCCTCAACCATGTAATGTCGTGCCTTAATTTTTTCTTTATACTTAACGACAAAAATTTTTATACAGTTCAATACAGCGGTGAAAAACTTCATCAAATGCTCTTCCCACTGTGACATCTGACAATACGACCGCGCACCCGTTTGAAACCGCATCGTTGAACTTTAATGGACTTTCAGCTGGAGCGAAGAGAGCCGACCACAGCACAGACCCACAGGGTGCCCGGAGATTTGTTAATCTCTCCCGACTCACCAAGAAGAAACGCCAACGGCATGGAAACCATCCATCATATAATGATTCCAGGAAATTGTCTTTTATCAACAGCAAATTGTAAGGCAATTTGTTGATTCCGGTAACGTGAGCTATATATAATCTTCACAGAATACATAAGTCATGTATTTCAGCCCGAACTTGTTTTAAGTAAATATCATTACAGAATTATTAATTGCCTATCCATACCTAATTTTGATAAAAATATCATTATCACTGATAATGTTCTGTTCATTACACGGGAACTTGATTTCAACATTTGAAAATATCCACTTTTCTAGCGATCTCTTCGAGATGTCTCTATTGATCTTCTAGTGAGAAAATCTTCGATATATTACTGTAGGAAATCGATTTCTAGCGTCAAATGAACAAGCCAAAAAATTCCAATGATAAGGAGGAAAGTTTGTCTTTTTACCGATAGCCCAGTTCTTTTTTTTACTATTTATCATTAAAAGAGGATTTAGAAAGAAAGGAAAAAGATGGCAAAAACCTGAAGACTATCCCTAAAAATAATTTTTTAAAAATTAAAATGCTTTGAAAAATATGTTTCATTAACATTATAGTAAGTTCCCCCCGCTAATTTCTGGAAAGCTATTATATCCAAACACTCCTCAGGGGAGTGATTGAATAGAAAGTTGCGTAAATGGATGGTGGAAGATTTGCTATACAATTTTGCTACGTAAATGGATGGTGGACTACACAATTAGTACGTGGAAGGTACAAAAGGTGAGAGGCAAATAAAAGGATCTGTTGCAAAAATGCGTCATGGCTTTTCCGACAACTCCGTATTTGCTAAAATCAAAATAAGTTTTTAGTTCATCTTTGTCGAATTATTGTATGTTGAGTTATATTTTTTTGCTTAAATAATTTCTCTAAAAGAAAGATTTCCTGTTTTTTCTTCTACCCCTATCCCAACGTGATTGATCTTTCTATTTTTACAGCACAATTAGGTTACTTTTTCTCCAACAAATCCTTCTATTCCCAACCTTTCCCCAAGCAATTTTCTTTTACGAAATCTTTTTAGAAATCTCGAATTTAATCATGTCCAATCTATTCTTTCCAATATGCCTGCCATCGAGAAGTAAATGATATTCTAATCTTTATGACTTCCGTAATATTGCTCCCTCTTCTATCGTTGAGACTTTCAATTCCCCACCCATCCGTTTTACCGTGAAATAGAACTCTAATTCTAGATTTTGAAACCGAATCGATCCCTTTCCTAGATCTACTTACCCGTAATAAAATCATCATATACCGTAAACCCGCTATTTTCCAACCATATTCACCCATGCTTCCTCTTACCCATTCTCACTATAATAAACGCTTTATTTCTGTTCTTAATAGAAAGAGCTTTTAGAAAGGCCACATATGCAAACTTCACCGTGATCGTACTTGGCCGCAACCAACAGCTTCCCCCTCCCGCTCTCTCATCTTACGTCCTAAATTTCATACCCTCCAATGCCCACTTATTTTCCCGTTCACTCCTATGAAAAATCAGGTTTCCCTCATATTTGTTGCTAAATTGCTAAATACATAACGCCTCTAGCTAAATTTTTTTCATGCAAATGCGTTAATGCTTCCGATCCTATCGCCTTTCCCTAAACACAACGCCGGCCAGGTGGCCGAGAGGGCTAGGGCGTAGGCTTTCTAGTTCTCGAGTCCGCCTGGCCGCGGGTATGAATCCCGCCGTGGGCATGGATGTTTGTGTTTGTCCTGGGCTGCATACTGTTATAACTTGTGTAAAAGGCGCAAAATGACTTTTGTAGTCGACGCCAAAATTTCTAGAACCCTAAACACAACGGAAAACCAGTAAGTTACAAATGGTGATTTAAAAAATTTAATTGGGATAGGAATCTGAAATGAAGCTAGATTTGCACGTTATTAACTTTTTATTTCTCAGTATAATTCTTGATGTTGTTGATGTCTTTGTTCTATCGACGTAATAGTCTTTCGATATCTTCTCATTAGAAAACTGGGCTTTGCTGCCTGAGACAGTTTTGCACTTCATTTTCAACCTCCTCGCTTTTTTCAGAGCGACATTCACCTCTATGGTCCGCTCAAAAACATCTTGGTGGCTAGCATTGTATTTGAGCTGACCAGAGAGGTGAAAGTCCTTGGAAAAAAGTAAATGATGAGGAGGTTGAAAATGAAGTGCAAAATTGGCTCAGGCAGCAAAGCCCAGTTTTCTAACGAGAAGGTATCGAAAGAATTTTACGTCGATAGTACAAATGCATCAATAGGAATTTTGTTGAGAAATAAGAAGATAACTTGAAGATCTATCTGTTTCAGATTCCGATCCCAATTAGTATTTTTAAATTCACCATTGAAACTTACTTACTGACTTCTCCGTGTATTTCGTTTTCACCTAAGTTGATGCTAATTAAAAACAGTTTCGCCTAAACTACACGGTGATTCAGTCAATTACGTACGATTCTAATGGTTTATTACTCAGGAATAATAAACATAAGAATGTCATATAGAAGTCACAGGGGTTAAGGTCAGGACTGATCGGTTGAAGATGTTTGGGAAACGGTTGGAGATGACCTTGTTGTTGAATTGATGGGTCAATTCTGTGGGGGTTCCTTAAGGAGAAGTTGTTCAGCACACGCCCCGCACCAAGGAAGAGGTCCGTCAGGCAATCACCGAATCTTGCACTGGTTGATTGACAATGAGATGCAAGGCGCAGTGCTGCAAAACTTCACCCACAGGCTTCGTCATGTTGTACAGATGAATGGAGCACACATCGAGCATGTTTTCATGAGGTGTGAAATTCCAATGTGTAATGTGTATTGTAAGATCTATAAAATATTCCTATGTTTATTAGTTCCTGAGTAATAAACCATTAGAATGGTACGTAATTGACTGAATCACCCTGTATGCTTGTGAAAATTTTTATCAGGCTTACGTCCCATAAATTCTTTATCAGATTCAATAGACGGATATAGGAGAGAAGGACGAGACACAAAAACCCTGGAATATAATAAATAATAGTTATTAATTAAAAAATAACTCTTTATCTGCCAGATTCAAAAAATACGTCATTTCATACTAGAAGGACAGAAATCCCAATAACACTGGCCACCTTCTAGATTGAAGAATTCTATGGCAATATTACATCCTTTAAGTACTCAGACGGCTATCCTTGAAAGCATAAAAATTTGCTAAAATAACAAAGACCTCCGATTCTTATAATTTCGATACAGTATTATTATTCAATTATTCTGCTTTCTATTATGCTTTAAGCATTGTCGGTGACAGTGATAAACATAATATGTGTATTTATAGAGTGATTCAAAAGTTACTGTGCAATGGCTGAAAATGATATTTCATGGAAATAGATGCTGGATATGCCCGTCACCGGTCTCACGACATCGGTTAGCACGCAGTTGCATGTTGTGAAACACTCTACTCAATATGGTTGGTGGATTTGCTGAACTTCAGTGGTGATTTTCTCCTTCAGCTCAGGCAAAGTGTACACGTTTCCATGCATTACTGCACAGTAACTTTTGAATCACTCTGTATAATATTCTTAAAAACGCATATTCTGCATAATTAAGAAGAACGAATAACCATATCATTATATTGATGAAAAATATTTTTTGAATTTCGTGCTCGTAGGTAAAGCTGTCGGTCCCGGATGCTGCTGTCATCTTACAGCAGTCGTTAACTATCCCTGGATTTGGCGCAATTCTCCCTCGAGTAATCAGTGCCGAGGTTATCGTTAGGTATAGCAGCGATAATCTAACCCCCTCTAAGACTAAGACTAATTAATATGAATGATTTTTGATCATAATTACAGCATATTACTTTCTATGAATTGTATTGTGAAATTGTAAGATGTTACAGCTGAAGTGGAACAAAAAATGGTAATGGACATGTAGAATTATTTATACTGTATGGATTTTCTTCAATGCGGACAAAGACTTATCGGTATCTGAAATTCAGCAGGAACTGGACGACACCATTCTTCACTGTAAAATCGATCAAAGTATCCTTGTTGGATGGAGGTCGAAAGTCGCTGCTTGAGGTTACGCTCCAGAATGTCCCGTTCGATAAAGTTAAGATTGGATGAGTGAGAAGGCCAAGTTACACACTGCACGAATTGGAGATAGTATTCTTAAAGGCAGCTTTGGGGCCGTCTATAAATTATGTAACGCAAAATTGGCTCGTTTTTAAACCCCCTCCTCCCGCTTGCAACGCATATCTGGACCCTCTATCGACAATTAGCTAACGCTGCGCATGACCTCCCCCCCCCCCCTCAAATGATTTCCAAAAACCGCAAACTTTTCTGTTTATACTATTAGCAATTACAATTAATTTACATAGGCAAATTAAACTTTTGAACTTTTTAATGGGACAATATAAAACCGTAAATCCTCAGTGCATCGGTTTGTATAGAAACGGACATTCCAAAGTAACAAATGATATCAAACTTTCAGCAAGAGGTAATGGCCTGCAATGAGCAATAACTGAGGAAGGTGGGATATTTCTACACCATGCAGTGAATATAACGAAGCCATAAATTATCTGCAATCACTGCAATGTATATTTGTGTCTAAACGATAAAAAGAATTGGTTTAATACAATTTTCACAGTATCTGAAATATTCAATGTGAACAGAAGCTTTATGTTTATATTATGTTTGTGTTATTTTTTAAAATATTTGTAAATTAGCCTTTTGGGACAAATACGTCCAGATATCATAAAATTATATGTATCAAAAAATAAGCTGTTATCAAAATTCGCAAGATTTTGAAAACAGCGTTGAGTTGTCCTTCGTTGTGCGGTCGACTCCTTTTCATCAAGTGTTCAATAGGCGGCCTCAATTTCTTCCATGGAGCTTGCTTTTTCTCTTCTTGGGTGGCAGTAGACGTACATGATCGTTTGTATTTGTGTGCTCTGCACAATCAACAATCTGAGTGGGGTCATTCATTATTTGGTAATCTGTTGTTTCAATTCGCACTCAGCTCTCGGGACTGCTTCCTCTGCCCCTTTCCACTGTTTCTCAATAGTCTGCTAAATCTCTATTATCTCCAGAAAATATTGCTGCTCATTTTTAAAGATTTTCAAGAAAATGTTAAGTTCTAATAAGTATCAATTAAAAGAAAAGCTCGAACGACAGGAATTCTATGAATTGTCACAAATTCTGACGGCTTCTTACTGATTCCAGCAGTATGCTGACGACCATTATGCGAAAGTTGAAATTATGATCAGGGAAATTAGAAAGCCCAACGAACATTACTTTTATAAGAGTGTAGTTGTCGAAGTAAGCATATAAGTTGTGTGTCCTCAAAATATTTTGTTAATGAAATTTACAAAATGATACCAGTCTTGAGGTTAATTTTCATGTCTTAAGCCTGGTTCACATAACGTGCGTTGTGCGTGGCTGCGTCAATTTCGGTTCACATAACTTTTTCAGTGCGTCCGTTGGCCGTCCGTTGGTCATGCGTCAGGTGAACGTCGTGCGTTCAGTGCGTTGAAAATTTTCAACTTTTGACGCTCGACGCTTGTGTGGTTCAACGTTCTCCAATCAGCAGCAAGCACGCTAGCCAATCATGAAAGAGCAGCGTATCCACCACCATTCTACTTCTTCCATGTCCACCACCTTCGCTAATAAATTAAAAAAAAAATAGCTACAATCAATAAAATTGATGGTTAGCTAATAAAAGCAGGTAAATTGTTGAATCCATTGTAATGTGTATCGGATTAGAAGTTGATGTTGTTATCTGATGTCAACAGTACCATAGTAATAGAAAGGATGTCAACAGTACCATAGTAATAACAACATGTCTTTTCTATTACTATGACAGTACGAAGGTAAAACGATCGCTGATCGGTAAAAAAAATTACGATAAAAACACGGTAGATTTGTGTTCATGGCTTTAAATTATCCAGCCTTTGTTCAATCGTTTTCTAGCAGTGAAATTAATATTTTAACCCTTCAGAACAATAATTAACCAGTCACATATTTTCATTCATAAATTATTATCGCTTTATTATGTACTTCACGTGTTAAAGCTATTGTCGGCGTTCCTTCAAACCCCACTCTACTGCAAGATGTTGTGATGTCATAGAATGCTCTATCGCGCAATTCGGCAGTCGTTGATAGAGCCATGGCCGCTGCCGAAAAGTTACACTAATTAAATTAAAAATGGGATTACTATAATTATTTATCAGTGGATGGATGGATCATAATACTGTTCCTATTAACTAAACAGGTGGTGGCCTTACAGTATAACAGAGGGACATCAGGAGTTCCAACTAGTTTCGCCATTTATTCCCGGCTTTGTCAAGGATATCCATAAAATTATTTATACAGTCCATTAATAAATTTATAAAAGTCCCATCAAGTATATAAAAATAATTTAGATAGTTATATAAATTATAAAATTACTATCTGAAAAATTCACTTATTACTTTTTGAAAAGGTAAAACGATCGCTGATCGGTAAAAAATTAAATTATCCAATAGAAACACGGTGGATTTGAGTTCATGGCTTTAAATTATCCACCTTTCTTCAATCGTTTTCTAACAATGAAATTAATATTCTAACCCTTCAAAACAATAATTAACCCCAAAAAGCAAATAAAAATGTCGTGAAGTAATGTCGTGCGATAATCGATGTTTTGGGGTATTGATGTTTAATATAATCGATGGTTTCATAATGTCTATATTTTATTATTTATTTATTTATTATTTATTCACTGATCTGGCACCTTCCTTAATCTTTTTATATATTTTTCTTTCTTTCTTTTTTTTTTTTTTTTTTTTTTTTTTTATCCTTCTCTTGCTTTTCGTCTCTGCGTGCTGGCAACATCAATTCCTTCTGAAAGGGTTTTTTTTTTCAAAGGTAGGCCACATAATTAACGAACGCAGGTTTATTCCGAAACCTTAAAATTAAGGATTTTTTCCTGTAACTGAACTCTCCCAGGTTTATAAAATGATGAAATAAATAATAAAACAATTTATATAATAAAAATTCTTGAAACTCTATTTTTTTTTCTTAATTTATAATAGAGTTTATTTTAAACAAGTAGTCTATTGAATTACTAGTTTCGCAAACATCGATCATGAATAGATTATTTATGAACTTTTTTTTTTACACAGCGATTTTAAAATCTACGTTAAATTTTTATGCCATCCCATAACGTCGAGGCCGACGTTCGGAATGGAAGTTATGTGAACTGGCAGCATCATCTTGCGCCAGCGTCGGCGCTTGATGATTACAACGCTCACACCGCTGACGGAACGGACAACGCTGGTGCAACGCACAACGTACTTTATGCGAACCAGGCTTTAATAAACGTTATACATTGTGTTTCTAAATGGAAGGACAATAAGTACATAGGATGATTCCATGCATCAAACGAAGCAAGAAGTTCCTGAAAACTCAAATTAGGAGTGTAAAAAAAATCGCATAGTTACGTCATTTATGGACTTTCCGCACCAGCAGTTCATTAAAGTTAAAGGGGCGAGGAAGTTTTAAAAAACAATGTAGTGCTTTGTTAATAAGTAGTACCCGAAGCCAACGAAAAAGACAGGCCTCGAAGCGGAAAAGTCACCTGACCATATGGGTCCGAACAACAATCCAACCCTCATTGTTTCCAACAATCGGAAAAATACTCATTGTTTACATCCAAGATGGAGACAATGAAGATTGGATTGTTGTTCGGACCCAGATGATCAGGTGACTTTTTCGCTTCGAGGCCTGTCTTTCTCGTTGGCCTCGGTAGTACCAACGAGATAAGACCTAGAAGCGAAAAAGTCACCTGACCAACTGAGGCTAGTAACAGTCCAATCTTCATTGTTTCCAACAAAAGGAAAAACGCCGATTGTTAACATCCAAGATGGAGACAATGAATGTTGGATTGTTGCTAGCACCCAGTTGGTCAGGATTTTAACAATCAGTGGTTTTTCGTTCGTTGGAAACAATGAAGGATGGATTGTTGCTCAGACAACATCATCATACTTTTTCTTTCTTATTTGTATTTCTACTAATAATAAGTCCTAAATTTGGTCCACTTATGATGATGTAACAATGTATGACGTTTCATTGCGGAGGCTTTCTCTATAGGAGGCGTTCGCTCAGACCCCGATGATCATGTGACTTTTGAGTGCCCTGGCCTGTCTCGTTGGCCTCGAATAGTACTGTACCAACGCCTCCTAAAGATAAGGCATCATCCAAAGATACGTTTAATCGCATTTCTACCAATAATAAGCCCTGAAATGCGATTAAAAGTATCTTCGGATGATGATGTAACAATGTATGGCGTTTTCGCACTCAGGCCTTATCTTTAGGAGGCGTTGCCTGGGGCTAAAATTTCATTACATTGTTACATCACCTCAGTAGGGAAAATTCAGGGCTTATTATTGGTGGAACTACGGTTAACAATTCCCTACTAAGGTGATGTAACAATGTAATGACGTTTCAGCGCCCAGGTCTTATCTCTAGGTGGTGTTGGTCTATTCCACTTATCAAAACAATGACCTGCGCTACTTTTTACCAGGTTTTCAGCAAAGTTTGCGGGATGTTTAGATCCCCTTAACATTTGAGTTTTGAACATTTTGCATAAGGAACACGCTAGGCACATCCTTCCGTTTAGAAACACTGTATATAATATTCGTTTGTTTGAACTTGGTACATTTTCTCTAATTTTAATATTTATTATCATATTTTTAGAATTCTATGTTACTATCGCCATTGTTGATACAAGGACGACCGGCCTATTGTATTCCTTGCATTGCTGGTCATGAGATATATATACCGGGTGGGCAAGAAATAACGTGAGGTGCTCAGAGCTCGCTAGCGGGAATTCTATTAGGCCAAATGCAGTACATTTTGGTGTATATACTTAGTGGAACATGCAGTTTCGATTTCTGCAAAAAAAAAGTACCAAAAGTCGCCATAGGGGGCGCTTATTTCAAGAAAACAATGAATACATTTGCATAAGCGCGTTCCGTGTTGAACAATCATGACAATAAAAGGCAAGACTGAGGATTTCCCATCATTCACGAACGAATGGCCTGACGATGACGCTTACTCTGCCTGACCGCGCGTTATTAGTCAAGTTGTTTTATCAGAAGAGCGACAATGCAAGTGCTGCACTTCGTGAATTCCGGCGATTGAAAACGTTACGAAGAGGACCGATGAGCATAACTAACTTACGGAAAATGATTGAACGATTTGAATCTACCGGAACTCTAGGAGTGCAACCAGGCCGGGGACGCAAACGAATCAGGCAGCAACACGTTGAAGAAGTTGCAACTGCTGTTGTGGAAGAGGAGATGACTACTGTGCAGGGTACCAGCAGTGCACACGCAATAGCACGCCAAACAGATATCCCATATTCGACGGTGAGGAAAATACTGCATAAGATATTGACATTTTATCCCTATAAACTCACACCTGTTCAACAATTGCTTCCTGGAGATGAACGTACCCGAACTGACTTTTCGTTGAGATTTTTAGCACGTATGGAAGTGGATGATGCATGGCCATGGCAAATTTTATGGAGTGATGAGGCACGTTTTTATTTGAATGGTGATATCAATACCCACAACTGCCATATTTGGGCTGCATCAAATCCACAAGTGTGTCTGCCAACTCCTATGCATTCACCGAAACTAACATTATGGTGCGGCTTTACTGCTTCTTTCATCATCGGCTCGTACTTTCTTGAAGAAATCCGTCCCCGTGGACCGGTGACTTGTTCCGTCAATTCTGCCAGGTATGCCGATATGCTTGAGAATTTTGTGATACCACGATTGCAGAAAAAGGGTTGTCTGGATTCTACCATTTTTATGCAGGATGGTGCGCCACCGCACATCGGACGTCAGGTGCAGCAGATCTTGCGAGAACGTTTTTCAGACAACAGAATAATTAGTCGTCCATTTCCCATGGTATGGTCACCCAGGTCGCCTGATCTCAACCCTTGTGATTTTTGGTTATGGGGATATTTGAAAAGCCTTGTGTATCAAGCACATGTTCCTGACCTCTCAACCTTAAAGAATCAAATAACGTTACATATCAGACTAATTAATGCAGATATGCTGCGAGCTGCCGTAGAAGATGTCGTGTACCGCATGCAGCTATTGGAACAGCACACTGGTGGTCATATTGAAACACATTTGTAATTAAAAATAAAACATTGTTTATTGTTGTTACTAAAGTTGGTTTGTATGCTATTTGTTCATTTGACAATTAGTTATTCATTGTTTTTTTTAAATAAGTGCCCCCATGGCGACTTTTGGTACTTTTTTTTTCAGAAATCGAAACTGCATGATCCACTAAGTATATACACCAAAATTTACTACATTTGGCCTAATACAATTCCCGCTAGCGAGCTCTGAACACCTCACGTTATTTCTTGCCCACCCGGTACTTGATCCGTGCATATTGTTGGTGAGAAACCTTCTATTAGCATGCGCTGCCATCATTTTGAATATCGATTATTATCGATAATTATTATTTTCTCGAAATCTCATGTAGACAGTGGCCTTCCTCTTGCTTTGAAGATCAAGTGTGCAAAATTTCAAGGTCAGAATAAAACTGTAGATTTGTATTAGAAATACACAAACAAATTATCTTTTTTATACGATGAACGTACTATATTGATTTAGTATAATACATCTAAATGGGAAACATGGCCCATCTATCCGGCTCAAAGAAACAAAATGATTAACATTAGATAGGACATGTGTGCCTATTATAACTTTTATTTAATTTTTGATGATCTATCCGAATGTGAAGTCAAAATCAAAAAATTTGGAATAAAAATTGGCAACGAAACGACCAACTTCGTGAATTCAGTGACGATGCTTTTAACTTAGTTGAAAATAAAACTCAAAATTATCAGCAAGCGTATATTCAAATATTATTCTTGGGAGGAAAGTATAATGTCGTTTATCTATCGAAATTGTATAAGGTTTCATTATTAAATTTACTTTATAAATTATTTTTATTTCAATCGATGCATTTTATAAGCAATTTATTCCGCTTGTTGAATAAATTAATTATGGTTCATTATTGTGATTCATTAACAGAAATCTCATATGTATACAAGCAGAAACGTGCTTTAATATTTTAGTAAGTAATATTGATTAATTATCGGGAGCTGTATTCATAATTAATCAACCAAATGCTGTATTCTAGTGGTATCGAAAGAATCATTAAAATCACCCAAACATGTTATACATCCTCTGAAGAAGAAACGTAAAACCATCTTAGAGATGAAATGACTGAAAAATGAGAATTTCATATAATTTTTTTTTTCTATATTTTAATAAGAATTAAAGATTTAAAGTTGGACTGAATTTCTAATTAGTCTACTGCACTTCAGAGTGTAACAGTATTTTGCATACATTTTACAAGAAAATTTTTAACTGCCACGAAACCGCTTGCATAAACACTAGCAACAACAAATTGTTTACAGTAAATGAGAATGTTATAATTATAGACAACATAATAAATTAGGTGTAGTTAACTTTATGACCTCCGCTTTGACTTTTATACCAAACAAATATACCTTAAATTCGTGAAATGGGGCATCAAATTATTAGGAAAAAATTTGAAGATTTTTCCATTAAACATTTTTAATGGAATTTATGAAACGTTTTGTGATTATTCATACTTTTGTATGTGATAAATTTTTTATGCTGTCTACCTGCTAATGATTCTTTAATACTAAAACTTTCACGTTCCAAATTATCTTTTTATGGTTTCCGGCAAGGTTTCTCAACTGACCATATGGTCCCCTCGGGACCGCAGGTGAAAATCGAGACTAAGAAGCAACAGATAGAAGCAAAATGCAGGAATTCGACTAGTTTTCCTCTTTTGCAGCAGTTGGTAAATTGAAAGATGAGGGAATACATGTATTTATGTATCTGGATCATTCTAAGTATGATCTTATGAAATTCATTAACGTGATCTACTGAAGATGCATATTCTAAATGTATTATAGGCTGATATTATCTATTTGCTGTGAAACTTTGTTTCCCTTTTAAAAGAAGCATCCATGGTATTTTAGAGCGACAGCGGACAAAGCAATCTTTAGTTAAGAAAAACGCTGTTTTTGGATGAAGAGTACAAATAAAACAGAATAAAACAAAATGACATTTTTTTACTTCTCATATGACAGAATAAAGTTTCTGTCACGTGACTTATTTACTCGGCCAAAACTGAGATTGCCTTTATTTAATGGATAAAAAGGTGATCTTGGTTATTCCTTAGATATTTATATAATTGTATAAATAAAACGTTTAAATCAGCATCTTTCTCCTGTAGAACCAGGTGACCACGATCATTTTTTGAACCTGTCTAAAAGACAATTATCTTTGAACATGTCCGGGACAAATGCAACCATCGTTGTTCATGACAGAATTCGAATCCACAATCGACGGACTTGAGGAGTTGAACTTAGGGAATTAGCCAATCTCCTGGGCATGCTTTCAATAACGTTGCGTCACCAGTGGTGTTTGTATCCGTTTCTCCTTCAAGTACATTTCAGTTGTCTGACCGTATTACAATTCGTCGCATATATGTTGATAGTGTTCAGATCAGGGAAAGCTGTCATATAGTCATCATGGAAAAGTCTCAAGAAAGACCTTCACACATAATTCGATCATCAAACATAATAAGAGCGTTACTTTCAGGTAAAAGGTGTTGTAGGCACCTCACTCTGTAGCAATTGTCGGTTGCATTGACTTATTTTTGTGGAACGTCAAACATTGGGGGCTGGTGTTCCAATATCAGTCTTTTTCCATTTCCTCAATACATCAACAGCAGTTAATCGTGAACAGGATAGTTCATCCGAACTTTTAACGATGAGGCAGCAAGTGATAACACCTCGTTGAAAGCATAATCATAGAAGGGAAATAGAATAGAATAGAATAGAATAGAATAGAGTAGTGTAATGGTGTATATCTAAATTTAGTATAACATTATGACTTAATGTTTTTTTTGTGAAATATACCATATCCGTTCGAAATAAGTTATTAATGAAACAAGAAATTAACCTCCCCCCCCCCCCCTAGGAAGGTATAGGAAAGTACGGAAGACTTGAGTTCATCTATTCTTTACCCCTTTTATCTGCATCATTAATCCCCCCCCCTTTTTTTTTTTTTTAGCAAAAATGAATTTTTTTCGACTTAGTATTTAGAAATAGGAAAATCTTTTTGTTACTCGTCATTTACGATCGAAATGACATCACGTGCTACGTATTGCAACTTGAAAACCAGGACCACATTATCGTTACCTCCATAACTCCGACCGTACAGGGACAATTTAAACTAATAATAATGTAGATCTTAGAGGAATGTGCATAACAAATTTCACTTCTTTTCACACTTATATATACAGTGTAGACAGATGGACCCCTCTAGCTCCAACCCTCATAACTCCGACCTCAATGAGCCAATCAAAACCAAACTAAATAGTATGCCCATAGTAATCGACATACTGAATCTCAACCATTTACGCCAAAAAATGTAGGAAACATTAAAGGACAGTGTAAAACCAATAAGTAGCTACTTAATTATATTACAAGGGTAAAAAATAAAAGCCGCATTATTAGTAAACATTTTTTCTAAAATGTTTAAAATGCTAAGTAATATAATAGCCACGTTCTGTGACAGCAGCTAAAAATAATCGATGACGAGCGTTGCAGAATTTTCGAAAAAGCAATTCTGAGATTAATCATTGGATTTTTATGTACAACATTCAAACATTTTACGAGCTTTAAAAGTTTCAAACTTTTAGTAATTTATCATGATACAGATCTAATCTAACCTAAATTTTTATCAAAGAACTAGAAGAGGCACCCGGCGTTGTCCGGTATATTTACAGTTGTAGGTAAACAGAACAACCTCCAGAAGTTAAATAATAACAGAAATTGGTTTTCAGTAATTCTGCAATTTCCTGCTGTAGACGAAGCTCCCGTTGTTCAGATGTTTTCGACGCCCAGAGAACTTTTTGTCTTCTCTGACCAATACTCATTCATTTCACTTATTCACTACTTAGTAAACGTTTGTTGCAATTGCACTCTGCTCTCGATGCTTTAAAGCAAAACTTGGCCATTCATCACTTTGTGTGGTCTAGCAGTTACAGTTTCTTCTGTTAACACGCTCACCATTAGCTCAGTTGCAGCAATGTGTTGGCGAAACTAATACAACACTGAGCAAAGGGACTGGTTCCTCTAATGCCTTTCCAATCTTTCTCAATTGTCTGCTAACTCTCCATTATCTCCAGTTAGTGCTTATTTTTAAGGATTCTCAAGAAAAGTGTGAATTCTAAGAACAACCCGAACAACAGAAATTCTATGCAATGTTACAAATTGAACCTATTTTTAAAGCACAAATTTTTGCCATCATAATGTGTATCGATTATTATCGACAATTACTAATTTTTCGAAATCTGATGTGGACAGCGACCTTTTTCTTGCTTTGAAGATCAAGTGTGCAAAATTTCATCAAGATCGGAATAAAACTGTTGATTTGTATAAGAAACAACTAATTTTTCCCAATCGTGTCTTAACTGTTGTTAGAGAGCTGAAGGGAGAGACGTGTATTTCTTTGCCTCCTTGAAAGAGACTGCTTAATGTATATCATATATTATACTCATTTCCTGCTCAATTTCCCGATGTTGAAGTTATGGCAACAGTAAGTTTTACGAAGACTACTTGGATGGTAGTGGTTGCACATGATAGTTTGTGTCTGTTTACTCTGCAATTCCAACAAACTGAGTGGTTTACTCATTACTTGGTAATCTGTTGATACAATTTGCACACTGTTTTGAAGCAAAACTTGGGCTTTCATCCCTTTGTGTAGTCTAGCAATCACAGTATCCTCAGTTGAAACGCTTGCATCGTCGACGACCGCGTGGGAACTTCGATAATCACTAGGTTACTCATAACTTGCTCAGTTTCTCAATAGTCTGCAAACTCTCCATTATCTACAGTTACTGTTCATTTTTAAAGATTTTTAAGAAACTGTTATGTTCTAAGAACTATCAATTCTAAGGAAAGCCCAAACAACAGGAATTTTATCATTATTACAAATCAATGTTGTTTTATAATTCGCAGAAATGGAATGAATCTTCATTACATGGCTTAATCAACCTTATTCATATGCTCAAACTTTGTTGATGATACCATTGTTGAAGAATGGTGAATTGCGTGATGATACCTTTGTTGACGTAAACATTGCCTTGCATTGTTGGTCATGCGATACCTCTTATTTGTATGCCTTGCCATAATCATGAGAATCGATTTTTTTATCGACAATTATTAATTTTTCGAAATCTGAGGTAGACAGTGGCCTTCCTCATGATTAGTATCATGTGTGACGATGCCAATAGACACATAACCTGGAGGGGGAAAATCTTCTTTTGAGATAATAATAATATAAACCTTGTTATAAACATTGTTTATACGAGGGTAGCCCAGAAAGTAATGCACCACAATTTGTTTTTCCATCCTGAACAATGGTACGAATGCGAAACTTGAGATATGCATTCTTTGAAGTTTTCGGAGTGCGCGCGCAAAGTTTCCATTTCTTCCGACAGATAGCGTACGTGCAGCAATGGAACAACATGGCGTCTGTAAGTGATGTACGTTACAAGCAGCGTGTCGTCATTGAATTTCTCACTGCGGAGCAAAAAACGGTTGGAAACATTCAGAAACGTTTATGTGCAGTTTATGGAGCATCAGCAGTCGACAGAAGTACGGTTAATCGCTGGGCACAGAGGGTGAGGCCATCAAAAAGCGGTTCGGCGGAGCTTCAAGATTTGCCGCGGTCGGGGCGGCCATCCTCGGCTGTCACACGTGACAAGATGCACCGTGCTGATGTGATCATTCGTCAGGACCGATGCAGAACGACTCGGCAGTTGGCGCTGGAGCTGTCAATCAGCAAAGGAAGTGTGGGTGAAACATCCGTGCTCTTGATTACACAAAAAACGTGTTCACGATGGGTTCCGCGCTGTTTTACGGAGGAACACAAAGCTCTGAGAAAAAACATTTCTTCTGAGTTGCTGCAGCGTTTTGAAGCTGAGGGGGAAGCCTTCTTGTGACGGCTGATGAAACCTGGGTGCACTATTTTGAGCCCGAAGCAAAACGACAATCGATGGAATGGCGTCATCCGCACTGTCCACAGAAGTAAAAATTCAAAGCAACTGCTTCTGCAGGTAAGGTCATGATCACTGTGTCTTGGGACTGTGATGGTGTCATACTCGTTGATGTGATGTCGAGAGGCAGCACCATTCATTCTGAGGCATATGTGAACATATTAACCAAACTGGAGAAGCGCTCCCAGCAACTTGGACGCCATAACAACCCAGCTGATTGTTTGCTTCAACACGATAACGCTCGCCCTCACACCAATTTGAGGACGTCCAAGCACATCACGATTCAGGGTTGGACAGTGTTACCCCATCCATCCTACAGCCTGACCTAGCGCCTTCAGACTTTCACTTGTTTGGGCCTTGGATGACGAAGAGGTGATTCCCACAGTGAAGACATGGCTGGCTGAACAGAACAAGGACAGAACAAGGATTCCCACAGTCAATATGAAGTCAATATTTTTTCATATCAGCGTAAGGAGAAGAAGTTGATACTGGTGTCCGATCCAAAAATAAAAATTTGGAGAAAACCCTTTATCGTTTTGTTTATTTTTGAGAGCAACTGAAATTCAACTCATTCTATCGACGATATCTTTCTGAATTTTCATGATATTTGCTTGGGCTTTTTATAAGAGTAGCTCTATATATTTGGCTAATAAATTATGCAAAAGACAATTTGGGAACGCATGCGCATGCGCAGTTAAACATTATTTAGTAAAAATGCTCATATTTCATCAAATATTTAATATTTTTCTATTCTGATTGCAGGGTGTTGTCTGTACTGCAGTTTGTCAAGTTTCCTGGAAATGGCATTGCATTGGGTTGAAAATCCTGCGTGTTATAAACAAAAAACTTACAAAAACATTTCGACCTTTTTAAAGAAACCTTTATATCTCCATGAATATACGTGCTATTCTCATACAAATGAACACAGAAAAGTAAAACAAGCCTCTTAAGCATATGCTACAGCTACAATGCATTTCAAACATTATTTTTTACAGGGTGATTCCAAACATTATTTTTTGTGTCACTTCTTTGCTGGTCCCTATTTGCCTTCAGGAGAAATCATTCCTTTTACACCCCTGAAATTTCAGGATAATTCGTCAAGTATTTTTCTAGATATTCGACAAAACGTCTAAAATCGAAAGTGTCCAATTACTTTCTTCCAATCAGTGTGTATAGATGTTGATTTTTTTAAAATTCCATTTTAAAAATAATAAAGACAAGAGGGAAAAAAAAGCTAAACACAAACTTAAAACAAATTATCAATAAAAGCTAATCTTAATGGTATTTTCCAGTGACGTATTAATTTAATTGGAACACCTACAAGAAAGTGTAGATTCCCATTTTGCTCCAGTAACAGCATGAATGTGATGTGCCATTGACTCAATAAAATTTCGCAAACATTCCAGCGAAAACAATTGCATCAGCGAAACAGGTTGCGAGCAGCTTTCTCCCACTCGACCCATAAATATTCTATATGGGATGAGATCTGACCACTTAAGCTCATTGTCCTGAGCTTTATTCTGATTTGGTAGTCTTGTAGCATGGTGCATTATCCCGTTGGTAAGTTAGATGTGATTTCCAAAAGGATAAAATAGAATGGGTGGACCTGATTGGCAACAATATCCGCTGTGATGTCGAGGGAAATGTATGAGGGGACTTGACTGCTACCATGCAAACCTTCCCACAACAGCTGGTGCCGGTATTATAGTTGATGCGTGTGAGCCACAGTTCCGTTGTTTATGCTGAGATGTTCGTTTTTGTACCATCGTTAAAAGTTGCTTTTACTTGCTTTGCTGTAACTCCTGTCATTCGCTGCGGTATCAAGCTGTATGCTTTCCCGTTTTACACCGTCGACACTGTTGATTTTCACAGAAGGCCGATCCTTTGGGAAATATTAATCCAACGCTCTCAATCATTTCTCGTTCGAAGTCACTTAAATCACTGAAAAAACCGGATGTCATTCCACTATATATTCTTCATTTGCTTCTCACAATATCCCTACATTTGCATGAAACGAGCCCATATGCTACTTCGGGTTAAATGCTGTTTTCTCTTATCGTAATTCTGTCTTATTAATTTTATTACATAGTAAGTTAATCTAGTAAATAAACAATCAAATAAGCAGATAAAAAAATTAGTCAAACAGTAGAAAATCTACGGAATCTTTAAAAACCGTTTAAAATCGCAGTTGATTTAGCTTTTTAAATTAAATCGCAGGAAGTTAATTATTTCATTAATAAGAAGACCAGAGGAAAGCTTGGAAATCCAATATTGTTTTAAAGATGCTGAGTCCTTTACCACGAGACTAATTGCTTTTCCTATCTTTTAAAGGAGGCCTTCAGCATTTCTCTTCGTTCCAATCCTGTAAGGGATTGCCGAAGCCTCTGGTTAAGTTATAAACCGCAAGAATGGAAGTCAAGAGCGAGAGAAGAAGAAAAGTTAATTACTTTAAAGAATTTTCCTTTATTCCGACTACTTGAGAGAACATCTTATTTAAAATAAGACATAGAATGGACTTAACAGGTGGGTACTTGAATTTCATTTATGAATTCCCAAAGAACGGTTTCTTCAATGCACATCTCTCCATTTTCTATTTTCCTCCGTTTTTTTTTTTTACGAATTGGAGTTTTTATTTCCTTTATTTTGCGTTTGCCTTTGCTGGTGGCCCGTTTTCGAAGATGTTATCTACAACGATTGGCTGGCAGGCTGTTTGACGTTTTTTCCCAGGAGAGACAAACAACCCCAAGAAGTTTGGATTGTAAATGGCGAGGCTAGAAATCTGAGGAATGGCAAGAGCAACAGAGGGGGAGCCAGTTTCCGAGGAAAAATCAATAATGAGGAGAGCAGAAGGGAATAGAGGGAGGAGGAGGCGATGCTGCAGATGTTTCTGCAAAGATTAAAGGCCACGAGCTCTCGGACATTAGCCCAACCTCGTTTCTTCCTGGATTTGCATCTTACAGCAATGCACTCGGAGCAAATAGCATCCGAGAGGAAGGAGTCTTCTTAATCACCCATTAGGCAGTTGCCATTTAGAAATGAATGAATATAGAAACTCGTATCCTTCGTATTATAAAGAGATATCATGCGGGTGAGTATTCAAATGAGAAAGGATATGTTTGCGTTAATCTTGTGGAATGGGATGACATAAGGATACAAATAAATTCATGAAATATGGTATAATTTTTCAGTACTACCTTTTCTTAATAATTTCTACACATATGAATATTACAATTATCCATCGTATAAAATTTCAATAGCGTGAGTAATATTAGGCATATCAGCTTTCTTAAATAACAAATCGGTTATTTGTAGACCTCAGTAAGCTTAGTCCAGATTAAGGGGAGAAAAATTAGATATTCAGAGGAAAAAATTGTTAAAAGTTTTCTCAAAGCGTCTATTACTTTTAAAAATTATAGTTTCAGCTACGAGCACATATTTTAAGAATCTAGCTTTGTTCTAACACAATTTCACTTTGTTATCAAATTCTTAATAGCGGTGGAATCTTTGTTCTCTTAATTAGTCAATTTCAACTATAAATTTCTTTCCAATCTTATTGATACTACAGCTTAACTGTAATGAAACGCTTTATTGCAATTTACAAATAAATTTACGGAGCATAGTAATAATAGATGAATTCAGGGTTCATTTAATGTGGCTTTAGTCTTTGAAGATTATAAGTAAACTGCGCTTGATTTGACAAGAGCCAGAGGAACAAATATTAAATAAGAAACAAAATCCATTTGCAATACCGTGACTACGTGCCTGCCGAATGTCATCCTTAAAGTCATTAGTTTCTATCTGATCCTGGCGCTTTCAAAATGGAGTCTTATTCAGCTGCATTATAAATTTATTACTAAAAAAGGGAAAAAACTCCGTTTGCTTTTTGAAATTTTTATTCTCTGCATTTTTTTCCTTCGTATGCTACCTGTTTGTTTTTAGAAAATCCTAACTCTGATCACAAATGATATAGTTTTAAAGCAGATACTGAAGAAATGGTTTGGAATGTGCTTAGGATATTAGCAGTAATTTCAGTGAATTGTGGTGAATTTGAGAGTTTATTTTTCTAAAGAATTTTTCATTGGTTTTTAGAAACTAAAATAAAATGAATATTTGAGCTCCAGTCATATTATAGACCGGTCAAATTTAAATTTCAAATTATTAATTTACCAGGAACTATTTATTAGATCACAGTATCACTGTAAACGTATTATTGTAATCTTATTCCCACTCTATTGTTAGCCGGCCAGGTGGCCGAGAGGGCTAGGGCGTAGGCTTTCTAGTTCTCGAGTCCGCCTGGTCGTGGGTTCGAATCCCGCCGTGGGCATGGATGTTTGTGTTTGTCCCGGGCTGCGTACAGATATAACTTGTGTAAAAGGCGCAAAATGACCTTAGTAGTCGACGCCAAAATTTCTAATAAACCAACCAACTCTATTGTTATGTTTTTCTCGAAAGTAACTCCGTCTCTCTTCCGGCAAGAATCAAAACTAACCAACTATCAGAAGGAAGGTTTTTATTTTAAACAATAGAGATTAAGATGGACTTATCCATTCGAATTCAATCCTATTTTCTTTCAAAGGAATCGGCAATCTCGGATGCTATTGCTGCTGCTGCTTTACTTTGCTGCCTCTTGGTCTTGTCAGATCCCAGTGGATTTGAGTGGAAAACTTT
The DNA here is from genome assembly GCA_023313115.1 of Rhysida immarginata. Classification (NCBI taxonomy): domain Eukaryota; kingdom Metazoa; phylum Arthropoda; class Chilopoda; order Scolopendromorpha; family Scolopendridae; genus Rhysida; species Rhysida immarginata. The sequence continues at coordinate 2,061,315 of JAHWFO010014826.1, forward strand.
CCCAGTGGCACTTTGCAAGAAGCTTTCGTGTGCCACAGTTGACTTCGGCACGATTTTTTATAGTTATCTTCTTTTATGAAGGCGTCTAGGATTCCTCAGAGTGTAAATATCGCTCTACTTGCGTCAACCTTTATTTTCTAAAATCCCTTAGGCATCCAAGTTGGACAGTTTCTGAGCGTTACTCCAAGATGAAGATTTTTGAAATCTATTTGTGCAATAGGAAGCTGAGAATTCCTTTAAAAATGTGAATAGCCATTATTGAAATAAAAATTGCTGATAATATCAAAAGTTCTTGTTTTCAACAATTAAAATAAGTGCATTTTATTGTCAGCATTGCATTTTTGGCTTCTCCCTTGTTTTTATCATTCCGTTGTTTCGATCTATATTTTTATTTATGTTTCATCTTTTCTTATTTCTCATTCCAGTTTTCTACCTGCAGAGAGAGAGATGATCATATTCATCTATTCTTTATTTAAAAATCAAAATATGTCCTTTGAATTCAGATGTTCTACTATTTACTAATACGTGTAAATTTCAACAATCACTGGCTTCCTTTTCCATTTAAAGGATTTTGAGCCTTTATTAGGAAAGTTTTTCTTTATTGTTAATAAATCAATGTATATTATTATTATTTTAGCACAAATGCAGTATAATAACGTGATAACTTGTAGTAAAGTTAGTAAGCGATAAGTTGGCAAAGCATGCTCAACAATATAATGGCGAATACACGAATTAAATCTTGTACCGCAAGATTTAGAGCCCTGAGTGGAATGCTCGATTAACAGAATAAGGGGAGTACGGCTCTTGCTCAAGACCATTGTTGAAACGATAAATTATTTCATATTGTTGGATTTTCGCTAACGCAATGATTTGTCTTCAGAGCAATGATTAAATTTAATTCTTATGTTACAAGATTTGATTTTATTAATTTATGTATTTATATTATTTTATTTATTCATTTAGTCTAGTTTATTTAATTAATTAATTATTCGCTTTATTTTATTTTATTTTTTGT